>CAUYLG010006280.1:0-89268 GCA_963573385.1 Cacajao melanocephalus | reverse complement strand
GACTGATGGCCCATGGCTCCAGGGCTACACCCTGGCAGGTTCAAACCCAGTGGGAAAGGAGGGCCTGGTTCTCTCTCTCTTTTCTTTTCTTTTTCTTTTCTTTTCTTCCTCTCCTTTCCCTTCCCTTCCCTTCCCTTCCCTTCCCTTCCCTTCCCTTCCCTCCCTCCTTTCCTTCCTTCCTTCCTTCCTTCCTTCTTTCTTGCTTCCTTTTTTTTGAGACGGAGTCTCACTCTGTCACCCAGCTGGAGTACAGTGGCGCTATCTCACTCACTGCAGCCTCTACCTCCAGGGTTACAGCAATTTTCCTGCATCAGCCTCCTGAGTAGCTGGGATTACAGGCAGGCACCATCATGCCCAGCTAGTTTTTGCACTTAGCAGCAGGTGGCCCGGGCACTGAAGACTTAGGCAAGTGAGAAGAGAGGGAGGAAGGAGTATCCTGGCTGCTCTGTATTCATTACATTGTAGAGTCAGATGAGAATGCAGTGATGATAATAGGCCTGTGGGTGGTGGATCAAGAGTATCTGCCTCTTAGGAACAGGCTGAGAAACCTTTGCTGTGAGAAAATTATATTAATAAAATGGGTGACAAATACAGAACAGTTTCCAGCCTTTAGCCGTGCTGACTTGCTGTTGGAATTGAGCAGGGCATGCTGTTCTCCAAAACACACATGCAGGAAGCCTGGCTTCCCCCTGTGCCTAAGGGCAAGGGTGTGCTGCTAAATGTGCCACCAAGGCTTTCAGAGGGAAAGGAAAGCCTTGGTTTGTAACATTCGCTGATTTCTGAGATGTAAATGCTCCTACCATGCCTGATTTTGAGCCATCTACATGAAGTCACTAAAACTTCTAGCACACCATTATATAGATTAAAAAAAAAAAGATGTAAATAACCCCAAAGCCCAGAGAAGAGTAAAATGTATAAATTTTACATTTATACATGAGGTGAGTGTCAAGTATTTTTTAGCTTTGGATGTGACATGTGTCGCCCCACTGATCACCATGGTTGAGTAGCTGACCTTGCTGACTAGGTGGGTGTCCCTTTCCTCCCTTACCACTCAATGTCTTTCCTGAAGCTGCCAGAACCTCCAAACAAGCTCTCAAGTATTTACCTTTGTTTTTAATATAATTTACTTAATTGCAAGCGTATACATAATTTAATGTGTAGTAACCGTTGTTCTTAACAACCACCTCACAGAATTCCCCAAAATCTCCCAATTAGTATCTGTGAGCCAATGCGAGCCAGTCTGGCTCATCACTACCCGGTCAGGAAAGGCTATTGTATTTGAGTTGTTGTGAGTTAAAAAAGAGTCAGATGTGGATTATTCTGGTAATGGGAGTTTAGCATAATGATGAGCTAGGAAGTGAGGCTGCGCCAGACACTACCTCAACTGCTCCAGTCTTGTTGGGGTTTCTAGTGCCATCAGGCCTGGTGTAGAATTACAGCAATCAGCTTGGCATGGTCGTGGGGACAACCGGAGCTCTCACAGCCCAGCTATGAACCTCTGACATCAGGGAGCACCCATGTTGGAAAGCTATGCACCAAGACGCCTCAGGGATGAGTTGACCTCCCACAGGACCAACCTGCATCAGATGCTCACGGATCAGGCCATAGTCACTGGTCCAATAGACTGTGCCTGGAATCACCAGGTGGGTTCCCAGGTTTGCATACAGCCTGAGTGCTAACAACAGGAAGCAGAGAGAGCCTCTTAGAGCCCCTTCCCTCAGAACGTGCCGTGTGCAAGGCAGGCCCTTGGAACGTCACAGATCCCTTCTGCAGTGAGGCTCCTTCGTTTCATCCCCCTTGGGAAGAGCTATGGGGTCACTGAAAGATTCTCGCTTGTTTGCTTTCAGAACTAAGCCCTTCTTTACGGATGTGTAAATAGCAAGCCAGTTGCTGCTAGACAGACTACACCTTGAAGCTCAAGACACATGAAAGTGAATACGCTGTTTCACCTCCACATTCATTGTATGAACAGTAGTGACTGTTTCCAGTCTCTATGCTCCTGTGTTTAGGAAAAAAAAAGTACCCTCTTTCAATTAGAAAGCAAGCTGCTGCTTCTCATGCTGTCACTGCTGCTTGGAACGTTGCCCTCTCCATCGCTCCTCCTTTCCTGGCTTGCCTCCACGCAGACTCCTCTTCTCTTTCAGGGTACTTGGCTAAAGTTGAAAAACAAGTGACAACACACTACGCAAACCAAGATTTTCATATTGGACGTGTACTCACATATACCATACAAAGGACAAGAACATACATGCATCAAAGGATGAGAACATACATGCATCAAAGTGGGATTTTTTTCTATGCACTTTTCTACATTTTGCATATGTCTTCCACTGAATATATTTAATTTCATAAACATGGAAGGGAGCGCCCCTCATTTTCTCCATGAAGGCTTCTCCTACCCCCGCAGCCAGCAAATCAGTCTGTCTTCTGGTCTCTTAATTTGTGCATGCACCCCAGCAGGTTGTCATTGGCTTTGTATTTCTTCCTATTTTCCCATGAGACATGAGTTGTCCCTCAAAGGCAGGGGCTTGGCTTGTCTTCTCCCAGGCACACTCACCCTCAGCTTCTGACCCCATGCCTGGCACAAAGAGGCCCTCAGTGAATTAAGAAATTAAACTAGGTCACTGCAAAGCAAAACCTGAAGACTGCTTCAACCTGAATGGAAGGAAATGGTGAACTCTCATCTTCCAGGAATATCCCTGCCGGAATATTAATTACACAATCCTGTCACAGACAGACCTCGTTAATTTCAACCATTTCATCATTCAACCATTTAGAGATGAGAAAACAGACCCAGAGAGGTCTGGGGTTTTCCTAAATCACACATCGAGTAAGCGGTGGAGCCAAAGAGGAATCCATGTTCTTCAAGTCTTAACATTTTCTATCTCACCAGGTAAGAGTGCAAGAGAGAAAGTATACGATGCCAAAGAATGATAGATAATAAAAGTTAGCATTTACTGAATTGAGAACTTTCTGTGTGCCAAGCCCTTTTCTTGGCCTTTCTTGTGTTTTATCTCATTTAAGGTATTTAACAGGTACTATCATCATTCACATTTTACTGGTGGGAAAACTGGGTAACTCTTCCAAGATTGCAAGTCTGTTTCAGCCTCATTTATCCTCAGTCCAAGCCCCGCTATTGGCAGCTAATGAAACCAAAGAGCCAGATCTGAGCAACATAGAAGCTGTGCCTGCAAGGGCTGCACAGGCCCTGGAGGCTATGTTAGGATTAGGATGACGACAATCAGATCCAGGGAGAGTTGGGGAGCAAAAGGCTACGGCACCAAAATGGATGGGTCAGAATCATTTGTTTGCCTGACAGAAAAAAGCTGAGGGGAGCCAATTAAAGCTCAACACATCTCACATGCCGTTTTTCTTGGTGTCTCTCTCTGCTTCGTTATTTTGCTTAACTTTCCTTACAGCTTCTCCGTTGGCTTCTCTCCTCCTCTCCCACTAACGCCACAGCAGGTCCTGAGAGCTGCAGGACTCTCCTTGCTTCTGTGCTGGGACGGCGGCCTCTTGTATAGAACACCTTCTTAGGGATGAGGCTCTTCTGCCCTCCATCGCTCACTTTGCTTAGCCACGATTCCTTTGTTCTTTTTCTGCTTCTGACTTAAATCCTGACCTGAGGATGCATCATATCACCCCTCGGTATATCCAAGCTCAGCCCCTTTGACGGCAGCTCCCAAGTTCTTCTCTCTTTTGCTAAAATGACCCTGTCTTTTTATCTGTATCATTGGGAGCTCAGGATTCCAACAGCCCTTCTCATCTTGCCTTCAAATCCTTACCATCTAGGAATCTTTGTGATTTGTTATAATGGTCAAAACAGAAGCATGTCTAACCTTTCATATACTAAAGTTACTCCAATTTTACTAAAGTTTTAAGAGGGAGAACTATCCCTAGATATTTCTTAGCACAAAAAGAAAACACTTTTCTGTACTTAGGAACTTGTCCTGGACAGAGCAGTCCTTACCCAATGAGGCAGCATGGTGGACTGGCCATCTAATAGACCTGGTTCAAAACCCGGTTCTATTGCTTTCCAGGTATGTGGCCTTAAAAAAGAAACAGCTTCTCTGTGCTGTAATTTCCTTGTATATGCAGTGGGAATAATCATAACTACTCTGTATGTGAGGACTTGAGACAGTGCCTGGTACACCGTGGGTACTTAAGAAGAGCTGCTCTTGGACTGTTCTTATTCCCGAGCGAACCAGAGGCTTATGCTGAGGGTGCTGTTTTGTGTTTATAGAGCACCTTCACTTCCGCTTTCTAAAGTAGGCCCATAAGAGTTCAGTTATAAAGTATAGAATATACTCTTGCAACTTTAAGCAGAAGGGGCTTATTTCAGAGTAATAGGTGGCTTCCAGAACTATCAGAAAATGACTCTACCTTAAGTTTTCTAGAATGGAAGAAATGGACCACCAAAAGACTTCTGCCCCTCTTATGGCAAGGAAGGGGACCACCCTTGTGGACCACCAAAAGACAGCTGCCCCTCCTATGTCTGATCTGAAAACTTGCATTATCACTGTTGGCATCATGTCCATGCAACCATTACCATGATCAGAGAGCCACCATGGTCAGAAAGTCTCCAGGACTGCTGCCAACTGTACGACCTCACTGCCATTATTCTCTATTTAACTCATTCCAGTCAGAGTGCATTGCGCTGAATCCACTCTTGTCAAAGTCACCAGTGATCTCCCCTTAATAAATCCAAAGATCCATTAGCTGCACTCATTTGACCTCTTCTAGACATGGAATACCTACTCCCTACCCCACCCAAACACTAACTTCCCCACCCTGGAGGATGCTGCCCTCACCACCTAACCTTATGGAATACTCCAGCCCATTGAGTCACACACGCTCACACACACAAGCTCCAGTGGACTCCAGTCCCTTCAGGAGTCCCCTGTGATAGGGATGGGGAGAGGGGAGAAAAGTAAGTTCACACTCCCTGGGAGCCTTCCTACCTGGGACATACTACCAAGCCAAATGTCCCTTTTTTGGCACAGCCACAAAACTATGGATTTTAGAGAGTGGAAACTTCGGCAGATTCAATGACTAAAAGCCTAAGGACCATCCAATCTAGCTCTCTCATCTTGCAGAGAAGGCACATATGGCTCCAAAATGTAGGACGTACCCAAAGTTATAGAGAGAAGGCAAGGCAACACTGCTTCAGTGGGAAGGATTCCTTCAGCAAATCAGACAACATACCAGGAACTCAGTTGGTATAGTGGTTATCTTTGGCCAGGTTCCCTAGAAGTAGAGCAGGAGAGGGGATTTGTCACCTACTAAGGGAGTGATCTCAGGGGAAACTGTATGGGAGGGAGAAAGTAGGCTAGGGGAGAAGTTGTTAAGCAAGGATGTAGTTTAGGTGACATGTGGCCACAGCGTGATCCTGCAGGGAGCTCTAGAGCCACACTGTATCACAGAACTTAAGCCGCCTTAAACAAGGGAGCTGGCCTTTTATGCTTCTGCATCATCTGTTTATCAGCTATGTGCTGTTCCAGAGGCTGACAGTTACCCTTAGGCACTTCCAGGTAAAGTTGCTCTAACCTCTGAAGGGCAATAGAAAAGGTTTCAGGTATGAGCTATTAACAGCAACACTTCTAACAGTTGGGGGATGGGCACATTGAATGGTAAAAGGGGTCCTGCCTAGATCTCCTATCTAGGTGGGGCACCAGCATTGTCTGCTACAGTGGCTAAGAGAAATCTCTGGACCCTAGCAAAATAACTAGGATTCAACATCAGCTGTGTGACCTTGGATAAGTCACTTAATCTCTCTAAGCTTCAGTTCACAAATCTAAAAATCATGAAAGTACAGCCTGGCATGGTGGCTCACAGCTGTAATCCCAGCACTTTGGGAGGCCGAGGTGGGTGGATCACTTGAGGTCTGGAGTTCGAGACCAGCCTGGCCAACATGGTGAAATTCCATCTCTACTAAAAATACAAAAATTTGCCAGGCATGGTGGCACACTCCTGTAATCCCAGCCACTCAGGAGGCTGAGGCAAGAGAATCACTTGAACCCAGGAGGTGGAGGTTGCAGTGAGCCAAGATCGCACCATTGCACTCCAGCCTGGGTGACAGAGTGAGACTCCATCTCAAAAAAGAAAAAACAACAAAAAAAGAAAATCATGAAAGTAATACTGCCTCTTAGGGTCATTATGGGCAACCAGTGAGCTAAGGCATGGGAGGTGCTTAGCCCGATGACTGCATTCAGTAAGTATTATTGTAATTATTAGTGGTTATGATTAAGAATTATATTACTTTATTATTATAAGTAATTATAAGGATGATAAAAATTGACGATCCCAAAACTGAAGCTATCCGAAGTCATCATCCAACTCCTACTATCCAAAGGAAGTGGATGCACATTGTCCACATCTTGACAGCCGAAATTAGGATCATCCAAGAAGTGGCATTATTTTTATCCACAATGTGGATGTAAGTGTTTGCCTTTGGTGCTCCCAGCTCACCACTGAGATAATTAACCAGAAGCAATTATAGTGTACTTGGCAAATTGCAGCTTTGCCCTCTTTGCAAGGCACATGTTTTATTTATACTTCCTCCCTTGTGGCTTGCTGATCGTTCACATTCCAAGTCTAATATTTAAAGGTGAGCTGCTGACATGGACTTCACCTGGGTTCCCCTCAGGGTTCTGACACTCTGGGGTTTGAGCAAGACACTTGCCCATGAATGCAGCCATCTCTCTGACAATCTGCACGTCTGGGCAGATCACAATGCCCGCATCCCTGGCACATCTGCAGAGTGCCCCTTGTTGCCAGTGAGCCAGTGCAATGCCCTGAGCTGGACAACTCATCTCCTCTGCCTAGTCTCCTCCAATTTCAGGATCATGGTAAGCCAACACACTTTTCAAATATTGAATGCACAGAAGGCTCTTGAAGCTGGACATTAGAAATGGACATCCCAGTAATTCTATTTCTGGAAATCTGTCTGGAGGACATAACCTGGAATAAGGATTTATGCCTAGATTTATGAGTGAGATGGTCATCCAAGCATTATTCATAGTAGCAAGAGGTGGGGAGAATGAAATGTCAATTTCAGGTTAGACACAGTATGCTCAGACAATGAGAGAGTAGGTAGACATTAACATAATATAAACAAAGACTGTTCTCTACATCCTTAGGCTTAGGGGTATAGGAAAATACTAACAAATGGTTTTTCTGTACAAAATGGATCTTCTCTATATTCCCCCACCATGACCATTTGTATTAATGTCTTTTTTTTTTTTTGAGATGGAGTCTTGTCACACAGGCTGGAGTGCAGCAGCACAATCAGCACACAACAACCACTGCCACCCAGGTTCAAGCGATTCTCCTGCCTCAGCCTTCCAAATAGCTGGAATTACAGGCATGTGCCACCACACTGGCTAATTTTTGTTTTTTTAGTAGAAATGACGTTTCACCATATTGGCCAGGCTGGTCTCAAACTTCTGACCTTAAGTAATCTGCCTGCCTTGGCCTCCCACAGTGCTGGGATTACAGGTGTGAGCCACTGTGCCTGGCCTGTATTAGTATCTTTATTGGTAGAAGTTTAATATCAATTCTGTGATGCCTCATGAGTTATTAGCATTTTAATAAATAATATTCTTCAATAAATCTTCAAAATATGGAAGGTTTAAAATATATAAACTATTTAATTTCTTAACAGAATGTCTATATTATCTCATTAAATGAAACAGAAAAATATTACCCAGAAGAAACTCCACACCTTGACTATATTCTCATTTCTCATCATAATCTGCATCCATAATTATCCTTTTCTCATACGGAAAAAGGAGATTCACCTTCTTAAGGTGACAAAATAAGAGAAGGGGCCAGGTGCAGTAGCTTACACCTATAATTTCAGCACTTTGGGAGGCCGAGGCAGGCAGATCACCTGAGGTCAGGAGTTCGAGACCAGCCTGGCCAACATGGTGAAACCCCATCTCTACTAAAAATATATATATATTTTAAAAAATTAGCCAGACGTGGTGGTACAAACCTGTAATCCCAGCTACTCAGAGGCTGGAGAATCTCTCAAACCTGAGAGGCAGAGTTTGCAGAAAGCTAAGAATCCTCCATTGCACTTCAGCCTGGGTGGCTGAGCAAGACTCCATCTCAAAAAAAAAAAAAAAAAAAAGAAAAGAAAAGGAGTGGGGCACCGGGCTATTATTTGTCCCAATAAACAAGCAATCAGTCTTATGAGATCTGGCACAATAGGGTGGCATGTTACCACTTAACACATGCTATGGCAAACTTACAATTACCACATCCTCTCCTCCCCTGGCCTCCACATTCTCAGGGCCTCCCTACAGAGTCAGCTTTGAAATGCCATCCCTTTCCCCCTATAGGATAATACTTGAAATAAACAGGGATAAATACTTAATTTAAATTTCGAACATTAAATTTCATCTTTAATATGCTGGCGGCTAATTTCTGCCTAAAATTAATTTCAGTCATATTTTATTCACCAGTTACTTGTTGCACACCTTACATATTTTAGGCACTGTATTAGACACAGGAAATAAAATGGTGAGGTAATCTCTGCCCTAAGGGAGGCTAGAATTAATGGGAAACAAAGAAACCTTAGTCAAGAGAGACGCAATTAAGTAAAGACTGAACACTACCAAGTGCCAGAAAGGAGGAGGAAGAGGGGATTGACCTCATCGGGGGACAGGGAGCGCAGCTGACATTTGAAAGGTGGGCAGGAATTAACTAGGAAATGAGAGGAGAGGAGGCAAGAGCATCCCAGGAAGAGGAAGTAGCATGGACAGAGGCCCTGAGGTTAAGAACATGACTGTAGAAGCTGGAGTCAAAGAGGTGGGGGACCGCAGTGCAAGGTGAGACTGGAGAAGCGGAGAGGGTAGGCAGGAGAGATATTGTAAGGGGCCCTTTTACTGGATGATGTTGGATACCCATTCAGCATCACATCCATTCTCACCTTTCCCAGAAGAATTCCAACTTTGTGGAGGTAGTCAGCCCTTCCCCATATAGCTTTGTGATGCAGGAAAAGATGATGCCACCCTCAGCTCTAGGGAGGATTCCAAAAGATCAAAGTCAGTCCTTCTGGATCCCAGGTTTAAGCACTGCACGAGACAACTGCTAATGGTGCCCAGGTAGGAATGTAACCTAAACTAGACCAATGGGACCCCCAAGTGACAGGAGGACTTTCATGCTATACTTGAGGGACATATCTTTCTGTCTCCCTCTAGGCATACATAAGGAAGCCCATTGACCTAATTGCTGCCATCAGCCCAGGGACAAAGCCAATTGGGTGGACAGCAGAGAGGCAATATGGGAAGAACCTTGGTCCTTGAAGATATTGTGCCACTCTATCAAGCAACGCTGAAGCCTGAATTACCTCTGGATGCCTAATAATGTGGAATAATACATGTCCTTATTATTTAATTTGAGTCAGGTTTTATGACACTTGCTTCCAAAAGCATCCCATGGGGCACGTCTTTGTCAGTAAGGGTTATTGTTGCTTTTATCCCAAGTAGAACAGTGTTCTGAAATGTGGGAGGAGGTTGCATAATTCTAAGAAAAAGATTATAAAACAGGGCCTGGTACATTCTTCACCACCACCACCCAAAATATTCTAATGTTAAATGAAAAATGTAGAAAATGAAATTCCCTACATATGATCCCAACTGTGCACACACACACACGCACACACACATACACACACGCATACATTTTTTTAAAAGACTGGTAAGAAAAACACTATGCTAAGTGATCGCTCTTAGGTAGTAAGATTATTACTAGTTATTATTTTTTAGCCTCTGCTTCATTTGGTTTGGTTCTTTATGTTCTTCGGTACTTCCTGACTTTCCTACAGTGAACATGCTTTACTTCTTTAATTAGACATCAAAGACAATAATTGTTTTCTATCTAAATTTATACTACCTATCACAAAAGAAGTCACTTTGACTTTTGACAAACATAATGGCCAAATGAAAACGAAAAAGTGGCAATATTCGATGCAATCTATTGGCAAAAGAAAAATATTTCCAGTTTTTATGTACTGTATCCAGAGACTTAAAGATTTATCATTGGTCATATAGTAGAATAAAATATCTTGAGAGAATGAGTATGTCTAAGTTTCATTATAAATCCTCAACTTATAAAAGTTACTATTGCTCATTTTAAATTTCTGTCATGTAAAATAGAGGTACTTGCAAATGTTGAGACCCTCAGGAGATGTCATTTAGCATCTTTGGGAAACATAACATTTAATTATCATAGCATGAGGTACTTTTAATGCACATTTCAACATCCCGATTGAGGACTGATTTTTGAGAGGCAAATTCAGTGATATTTCCACTCACATGCCTTATTTAAATATAAACCACATGCATAATTATCATTGATCCCACTGCCACTTAAAATACAAAAGTGAAAATACAAGATATCCATGGAGGTTTTTTTCCTCAATAACTACAGTCACCAAAAGAGTAATAATTACCAAATAACCCTAAAAGGTTTGGGGGCCCTGTTTGCTAATCAATATCAACCATGGGATTCAAATTCCAAAGTTAATATTTTTGCTATCAGAGCCATTTCAGATGAGTTTTATTCCAGGAAGGAAGATGATATTATTTTTATTAATTACCTCTAAACATAAAATTTGCATTTTTTTATACAACCTTTGCTCAACCACATACTTCTTCCTTTTGTTTTCTAAAAGTAATAAATAGATCTTCTTATTTTGTATTGCCCATTTGTTCTCTAAGATGGCAGGAGTATTTTCAGAGAGATAAGGCAGGCAGACAACCCAATAGAGACATCAGAGGCAGCACCTTTCCCTGAGGGTCCTGCTATTGTACCGGGTGAGGGAAGATTAAGGAAGGGCTGGTGGGCACTTGGGCTGTTCACAAATACTTACAGTTCTCCCCTCTGTGAGCACATGATGGGATTCTACTTCTCTCTTTTGAAATTAGGGTGGCCATATAACTGTCTGTGGCCAATGGTTTGTGTATAGAAGGTTGAACTTTAGAGGGCTAAGCCATGAGTCATCACACCTTGTTCACATGCCAGGGAGATGGTGGGAGCACATGTCAAGGCCTCCATCAGCTTAAGTCCTCAGGTGACCACATAAGTAGAGGCCCCCTCCCAACCAGCAGTAGAGAAATACACTTTTGTTAGGTTAAAGCACTAGGATTTGAGGGTTATCTGTTACTGCAGCGTAACCCAGGCAATACTGACTGTATAGAAGAAAAATAAAAGGGAAAGTAGATTTTGAATTCCTTCAAACCCTTTTACATTCCTGTTGAAATGCCCTTTCAATTTGGTAAGTTATAACTAAGTTAAATGAACTCCTTAGAAATAAAGCACAAAAATCATTCTTACAACATATAAAGTTCACTGTGTTATAATCAAAACATTTTCATTATAAGCTTGAGGTCAAGGGTTTAACTCTAAATCTATATTTACTATGTTACTGCGATGAGTTTACAGGTACCTGTGAGCTCTCTAAGGAGAGTTTTTAATTTGAGGTTTTTATGTTGATGATAAATTGATGTAAGCATATTCTATACCACCTGGATGGCCAACCTATACAAAGCAAAGCCCAAGTTTGCATTTACTTTACGTTGGTGCCAATGGTACTACTTTGTCAAAGGCTAGTGAGTGAAGAACTGAGTTGCCATAATTCTAACATACTGCATTTGTACCAAAGGAGCTCACAAAAAGCCAAGATGGCCAGCACCTTGTTTCAAGCAGTGATTTAGTTCCAAAAAACCGTATCTTCACAAACCATATCTTTCTAAAGTTAATGCAGTTAACTTTAATTGTATTGGCTTCTTTGTTTGGCTTTAATCTAACCTATAAATTAGTTTTCTAAGAACTACAAACATAAGACATTTATATCCACTTTTCTGTAATATGCATTTAAGTAATATTATAATTCAAATAGTAGAAATCCACACTTTGGTGGTGGTAGGGTGTGGTTCTGGGATGATTTTTCTTTTAAAAGGCCCCAAACATTGATCATTTCAGATGAGGCTCAAAGTGGCTCTGTCTCTTCAAATGGGTAAATTGTCAAGTTATATGAATTTATTCATTCAAGTTTATCTAAAAGTGTTATCTGAAAACCAAAGAACTAGCTCGAGGGCTCCACGAATCTCCACTTCATGCCTGTGATAGAGGATGCCAGAGAAAGAAGAGAGACAAAATGCTCTGAAAACAAAGAATCAGAAATCATTTAAACAAACAAACAAACAAACAAACAGTCATTTGTGACTCTTTTTGAAGGCAGAACCTGTTGCAGCAAAATATCTCTTTGTGTTGATATCAGTAGGATGAAAAGGCTCCTCTAACCATTCTCATATACAGTTTTTTGTTATTAAGACTACCAAGGAAGTCATGTGATATTTAAGAATTGGAGCACGCTTCACTGAAAACACTGGCCAAAACAGGATCAAAGCAGAGTATTTTACATTACTGAAAGCAAGGCAACTTTGCTTTTAGTTCCTTTTTCTTTGTTTGAATTATTGATTTTTGTCAAGTGATTTAACGAATTTCTATTTACCATAATAAACACTGGCTTATGTTTCCTCACTGCACCTAAAGCCACCCATTCCTAAAGATGTGCCTGGAGAACCAGGAGAACCAGCAGAACCAGTGGCAGGTGCCCAAGAAGGGCTGATGCTGATGCTGACCACAAGGAAAATCCTAACCGGGTCAGCCAGAGAGCACAAGTGTGTACCGCCAACAGAATCATGACCGCGCACTTAGAAATCAGCACAACACTATCCTGAGGGAAAGTGAAATCAATGAAGGGGAAGAAAAAGATGATGAAGATAATGAAGATTGATGATGGAGGAGAATAATAAAGATGATGACAAAGGTGATGAAGATGATGGTGATAATGATGGTGATGAAGATGACAGTGTGGATTCTTTCATCAGTTCAGCATCATTTAGCATCTCATGCCATGCACAAGGCCCTCTAAAACAAGAAAAAACACCAAAAGAGTTAAAACAAATGGCTAGGTAGTGTCCCATGCCTGTAATCCCAGCACTTGGGGAGGCTGAGGTGGGCAGATCACTTGAGGTTAGGAGTTTGAGATCAGCCTGGGCAACGTGGTGAAACCTTGTCTCTACGAAAATACAAAAATTAGCTGGGCATGGTGGCACATGTCTGTAATCCCAGCCACATGGGAGGCTGAGACAGGAGAATCACTTGAATCTGGGAGGCAGAGGTTGCAGTGAGCCAAGATTGCACCACTGCACTCCAGCCTGGGCAACAGAGCAAGACTCTGATCTCAAAAAGAAAAAAAAGAGTTAAGATGAGCACTCTGCCCTCAGTGAGCTTCCAGGCCAGGAGGGAGGCAAAGCAAGAAAATGCATAAAACATAAGAAAAGACTGTAGAAAAGACAGGGTTTTCTCCTGCTCAAAACAAAGGTTCTTAGCCTTTGGTTTTCTGGTCTAGTTTGACATTAGATTTCATCCACAGAGCCTAGCCCCTTGGTCACCCTTTGCCACTATGTGACAGGTTCATTCATGCATGCAGGCATTCATTCATTCATAGAACAACGATTTGTTGTTGCCTAGCCCCAGGTGGGGCAATGGGCTCCCAGTGCTGCGGGAAACCCTGGGCTTCCACCTTCGTGGAGTTTCCAGCAGAGCTGCAGTATGGGCCTGCTTCCCGCCGTGGCCACACTCATTCATATGGTCATGAAACGAAGGGTTCACACATTCCCCCAATTATGAAATCTTTCTTTGGTGCCAGCTTACTACTAAATTATGCCTTTTACCTCCTTGTAGCAGGCGGTGACAATGCCACTCAGTGTCACATTCTGTCTGCTCAGTGTTGCTGTGTTGGGAATTTCCTTACTGTAAAACAAATTAACTTTATACATTCATTAAAATGTGACAGGTCACCTGTGAAGGACTGAGGCCACACACACTAGTTGAGAAATACTGTCCTGAAGTGTAGAAAGGCAAATTCGATCCATACTTTCAGTGTACTGACTGCCTCCCAGTATTCTGGATTTGAAGAGCACGTTTGCAAAAACACTTCCCCATCACCTTAAATCCATTAAACTCCGTATTTTAAAGAGGAAATGTAATTCATCTGATCCTGATTTGTTTGCACTTATCACAGCGCTGTTTTGAAGAAGCTGATATGCAAAAAGCCTTTTTCATCAGCTTCTTCAAGAGCTTTTCTCTTCAAAGGGAAGAAGAGAATCAGTGTTTATCAAGGGTAAACAAACGAAGGCCTTAAATAAAAATCCAAGTGTATTTCTAAACCCTGAACTCACCAGGAGCCAAGGAGGTTTGAAATTTAAGGTCCCTGCTCCCTCTCTTGGAAAAGGAATGAGACTCAGAAGCAATGGCCCTGCCTTCCTAGGGGAAGCTAGTGAGGCTTGCTCTCATGCTGTCATTGAGCAAACCTTACTGCGCTCCAGAGCTAGGATGTGTGTTTGCAGCAGCCAATAAACACTCCTAATGATGCTCTCAACAAAAGCCCATATTTTGAACCTTGCTTTCCCTTTTCATGTTGTTTTGCTCAGTGAAAGAATCAAAGCAAGGAGGCTACTTTTCCTTTGCTCAATCAGACAGGAGTTCTTTGAAGTAAATCTATTATTTTGCTTTTGCTTTTTTTCCTTTTCTCCTTAAGGCAGAGCCTTGATAATCAGAGGCTGACTTTGTAGATTTCAATACTACAACTCCCTTAGCAGGTACATGTATCTCAGGAAGACGAGTCCACAATATCTTTTTCCTCGGATTTCCCCTTCTTCTCTTCCACTAGATGAGAGCCATCAGGTGGGTTTTAATGTGCCCAGGATGGTTGAGAACATCTAAAGACAACATTATCCATTCATCAGGAACATATGAAAATGAAGATACAAGAGTTCAGCTGAACAGAAAAACACATCAGGGAATTTTGAAAAGGCATTTGTAGTTACAGTTCAAGGCTGTCTTGTTTTGTTTTTTTTTTTTAAAGTATCAAAATAACTCCATTAATGATCATCTCAGAAGCAAAGCGAAGCTGAAAGCTTGTTACTATTGTTCTTGCTTCCACAGGGCATTCAAAATATCTTATAAAAAATAATGGGATGGTGAATAAAAACAGATGCAGAAGTCAAGCTGAGCATGATGTCTTCAGGAGCCCTTCAGTGGTTTATACTATACAAAACCAGAGTTTCTCAAATAATGGGTATTTTTCTAATAGGTGATAATAATTACAGCAGCTAATGTGTACTGAAACACTACTATGAGCTAGTCATTGTACTCTTTTCATGTATTGTCTCTTTTAATCTATGAACCCTGTCAAGTGCTAGCATGCTATCAGCCCATTTTGCAGAAGAGAAAATCCAGCCTCAGAATGCCCAAATGACAGAGAAAGAACCCAACTCCAGATCTATACGATGCCAAAGCCCAAACTCTTGACCACTGCAAATGTGGTTTATCAGAAACCTGTTATGTATATTCATTCTGGATCTTAAAATTGCTCTTGCTACTCAAAGGCTGAAGTCACATCCGTCCTGGTTAAGCAAATGGAAGCAATCATCTGACTGGGACAAAATTCTTTTTTCACTGTTAATTAGCTCAAAGAAAGAGAAATTGTTTTAGAGACGTTTCCAGGCATTCCTTCAACAACCCCTTTTGTATAGTGGTAGTATAGACCTACTTCTCTATACAATTTCCCTATCGAAACTTCAGTAAGATTGTCAAACCTATCAAACTATACATCTAAAATGCCAGCATTTTCTCATATGTAAACTAGACCTCAAAAAAGTTTTTCCAAAATAAAGATCCCAGAACATTCAATGAGAGATGTTCCCAATATATTTTCAGCTTCATCATTTCCTAGATTTTATGTCAAATTGTTATCAAATTGTTATTAAGTTAAACTATGCAAAATTGCCATTTGTGTATGTCTATGTCAGTTTCATACAGATTTAAGTATTTTGTTTGTTTGTTTGTTTGTTTGTTTGTTTGTTTTTGAGACAGAGTCTCATTCTGTCACCCAGGATGGAGTGCAGTGGTGTAATCTCGGCTCACTGCAGCCTCTGCCTTCTGGGTTCAAGTGATTCTCGTGCCTCAGCCTGTCAGGTAGCTGGGATTACAAGTATGTGCCACTATGCCTGGGTAATTTTTGCATTTTCAGTAGACATGTATTTTTGTATTTTAGTTTCACTATGTTGGCCAGGCTGGACTCAAACTCCTGGCCTCAAGTGATCCCCTTTCCTTGGCTTCCCAAAGTGCTGGGATTATAGGCATGAGCCACTGTACCTGGCCTTTTTTAAACTTTTAAATAGTGTTAACACACTTGTGCAATGCAATCTGCAGTTATTCTCACCTGTTGTCTTAGTAATACATTTTGATTTAGAAAAATGTTTTCTTTGCCAGCAAATGCACTAGGGGAATGGAATTTCTTTAATTGTGTTCCTTTTTTTTTTTTTTTTTTTTTGAGACAGAGTCTCACTCTTTGCAGTGGCATTATCCCTGCACATTGCAACCTCTGCCTGCCAAGTTCAAGCAATTCTTCTGCCTCAGCCTCCTGAGTAGCTGGAATTACAGACGCCTACCACCACTCCCAGCTAATTTTGTATTTTTAATAGAGACAGAGTCTCAAACTTCTGACCTTAGGTGATCTGCCCGCCTCAGCCTCCCAAAGTGCTAGGATAACAGGCGTAAGTTACCACGCCTGGCCAATTGTGTTCCTTTTTCATAGTTTTATTTATTTTTTTTTTCTGAACACTCAGCTGGACTGCATTGCCCAGCCTCCCTTGCAGTTAAGTAACAAGTAGCCCTGTGACTGAGTTTTGCCCGATAAAAGGTAAGCAGAAGTGATGTGTATCACTTCTATGTATGGCCCCCAAGAACCTCCTAAAGGTTATGTTCCCCTCTTTTTCCCCATCCGTGGCCTGGAAGAGAAATATTATGGAGCCTTTGACTGAGGCACAATGCAGAAGAAACCTGGGTCTCAGAATCAGCGTGGAAAACCTGACAGACCAGCATGTGAAAGGAGAACAGAGTTAAACTTCCGTTGTGTTAAGCCACTGAAATATGAGCACTTGCTAATGAAACTAGTGTTACTTTTACCAATAGTCTTTCTTTCTTTACATTCCATCCTTTCAATACCATTCAATGTACCAAAATCAAGCAAATGGCTCTTCAAAGAGGTGCTATGGAAATATATTCAAGGTTACTGCAGCAAACGCACTTCCGGTTTATAGAAGACACCTGTTATTTGCTGCCCATTATTGATTCACCCTCTTCCTGGGAACAGTCTCCCTGTTTCCTTTGGGAAACCATCCTTCCTCCCTACCTAGCCATGTGAAGTTGAAACCCCCAACAATGTTTAAGTCCTGATCGGGTTTAGCCAACCTGTATCTCCCGACCACTGGCTCCAGGAATTGGCCAGTGACACACAAGGGATGAGGGGGCATCACTGAATCCTGCCAGCAAGGAAAAGATTTCTCATCCTCTGCAAAAGCTAGTGCAAGAAGACCCTCTTTATAAACCCAGAGAATGCACTGCAATGATGATACAGCCTGGAACTCTGCAGCCACCTTGCTGCTGCTAAAGATAAGCTGGTCTGCCAGGACTGTGTGAAGCTGCAGATGAAGACACTGCTGCATGAGGAAAATCTGAGGGTCCTGGAGAACCTCATCTCACTATGTGGATCTGACTTCTGGTCTTCTCAACTTTATGGGACTATTACTTTCTTATTGTTCAACCAATTAGAGTTGGGTTTTCAGTTGTAAATTATGTAACTTTGTTATTCATTCATTCATTCAATCATTCCTTCTGAATTTGGCGAGTAAGGAAGGATGCCAATTTGTATGAACCAAAGAAAACTCAATACTGAAAACTCAATATTGAAATGCACATACTATTTTCTGTTTTAAGAAGACTGATTTTCTTCTCTCACAATTACTAAAGCTTCCAAACTGAGCCTAACTATAGTGGTACAATGATTCCTGCAATGACAATTGAGCCTCAGCATTCAGGAAGAATTCAAGTTAGACCACTGATGATTGTCAAAGAAATACATATTTGTACATCCTGTATTGTGATACATACTCATTATGTAAGTTAGAGTTATAATAATTTGTTCTAATACGTCACGTTTTCAAACGTTATATAGAAAATAACACGTAACTTTAGCTCAGGTGATGTTGGATCCCAAAGACCTTTCACCAACTACTCTTGTATTTTGGTGGAAGCAGAGCTCACTCTCCTTAAGGCACTGGCCTTTGTGGCTTTTATCATTCACTCATTCTGAAATTTGATGGATAAAGATTGATGACTTATAGAAAATAGAAAATTGACTCCAAAAGGAGCTTGTGATACTGAGCATGCCATTGAACCTGCAACTGCTTTTGTTTTTATTCAACCCTTCCTCATCTTTACTGCCTATGTAACTCAATACCCTTTTGGTGGCAAGTGACAAAAGAAAAAAACGAACCCAAAATGACTTAATCAAAAGTAAGAGAGAATTTATTTGCTCTGGTGACTGAAATATCTGGGATAGATCTGGATTCCAGTGTGATTGAACCTACAGGCTTCTACAGTGACAACAGACTATCCCAGTCTCACTTTCTGTCTCTTGCCTATTCTCTTCTGTGGCCACTCTCAGGCAGGCTGTCTGCACGTGGTGGCACTCAGCAGCTGAATTCTCATCATAGCTTCAAAGCCAGCAGAACAGCGCCTTCCCTAAAGGTCTGCTTGGCTCAAATGCCCATTGCTAAGCCAATCTCTGTGGCTAAGGGTGGGGGGCATGCAATGCTCTGATTGGCTAGGCTCATAGTATTCATACAGCCAGCCCTCCATATCCGCGGCTCTGCATACATGGATTCAATAAACGACAGATCTAAAGTATTCGTTTAAAAAATATTCCACAAAGGTTCAAAAAGCAAAACTTGAATTTGCCGCGCAACAAATACTAGGATGAATCCACACAAATGAAGTGATGTGTAGGCATTGTGTTAGGTATTATAAATAATCTAGAAATGATTTAAAGTATATGGAGGATGTGCGTAGGTTATATGCAAATACTACATCAGGCTATATCAGAGACTTAGCACCCACGGATTTTGGTATTTGTGAAGGTCCCGGACCTAATCCCCCATAGATACTGAGAGACGACTGTAAATCCTCTGGAGCGTATGGACTGAAAATGATGCTATTTCTTTCAGAAAAGAGAATGAAGGAATGCACACTGGATGCCTGTATTAGGGCACTTAACATCAGCTGCTATAACAAGCAATCCCATATATCCATGGCTTGGCTCAACAATCAGTTGTATTTTTCACTCATGCAAAGTCAAATGCAGAGATGTTCTGGATGGGCAGCTCCCTTGGCAGCCCTCCACCAGCACTGACTCAGGAAACCAAGCCTCTTCCATCTTGGGAATGCTGCTACCCACATCACATAGTCTCCAAGGTTGTTGTGGGAGGAGCAAAGTGAACTGGATGAAGCATAACGGCTCTCAGCTGCGTTGGCCTTGAAATGACCCAGCAATCTGCCCTTGCATTCACTGGTGAGGACTTAGTCACATGGCCCACACAGATGCAAGGGGGCTGGGAAATACAATTTAGCCATGTGCCTAGGAAGAGGAAACAGATTTGTGGCCACCTGGCTTATCTCTGATAAAAAGACAAACACAATCCATATCAAATCCACAGCCAGAACTGCCCACTGGCTCTACTCTGGTCAAACACTGAGTCAGGGCCAGCAGCATCCGGAGAGGTGATCTGGTTCCACTCTCTAATTGAATAGATGGAAAAGTAAGAAAAGAAGGGCCTTTCCCAGATCACCTGCCACTGATGTAAGGCACATGAATTTAACCAAATGTCTCAAAAAGGAATAAAGAGGCATTCTCTCTCCGCAAATGCCAGAAACTCCTTCCAACTGCCAACTTGTGGAATCTTGCTCTTATCAAGCATGGGATAGTAGAAATGTGGTGGATTTTATAGCCAGATAGCCTTGAGTTCAAATCCTAGTTCCATATCCTTCTAGACTGAATAAATAGTTAAGCTCTCTGAGCCTCAATTTACTCATTTGCCCAAACAAAACATTCAACAAGCATTCGATTCCTACTGTCTTCTTATTTCCTACTGTAATACCAGTGATACCTAGAGTTTTCCAGGAGTGACTGATAGTTAACCTTTTGAAGGGCCCAAGAGTGTAATATATTTTCCCAACTTTTTTATGATCAGCGCACTAAAATCAAATATACTTCCACAGAAATCTGCAGAAGCTCTAAGGGTGATTAAGTATGCCTTTGTAGAGGTAAATTAACCTTTGTATAGTAAACATTTTACTCCTAGAATGTGCTTTGCTGATTCAATTATCACGGTTCCTGCTAGAACTTGGCTAGCTAAGCTGAAAATAGAGCTATACTAGCTTCTCTCCAGGTCTCAAACAAGAATAATCACTTCTTTGTAGGAGGAAGTGGCTCCAGTCTTGGAGGTGACCAAATTCTAGGTCCTTTGCAAGCCCGTGCCTGGTAGACTACCATCTAGCAGGAGACCTCAACTGACCATTTGAACAAGACCCTAACTCTCACTCCTCAGGCCAAAAATACATACCATGACTAAACCGTTAAATTATCTGACTCCATGTTTCCATGTCCTTTCTAAGGAAACCAAGCTGTTTGCAAAGTTGAGACCTTGACCAGTCTCAGTAAGGCCAGACCAGGAGACTAGCTTGGTTTCCAACACCAATAGCCACCCCAGGGCTGTGCATAGCAGAGGCTCCCCTACCCCAGACGGTCCCCAAACTCAGGATGGTCCTTCTCTTCCTTAACTCATCAAAACTTAAATTTGTTGCATGGCTCATTGCCTCAGATCTTTGCCAAGCTCTCAATCAGCCAACCAAATTGATAATGTGATTTAAGGCTGTCGGTGACAGCGTTTCCCAAAGAACACACGTTCCGTTAAACAGAGGCCTCTTTGAGACAAACCACCTGCTTCCACCCCAGAAAAGTATATCTGAAAATCCTGCTGGAGTAAGTTTGGTTGAGAAGGCATCTCTCTGTCCTGGGAATTCTATCAATTTAGCTTTGTCTAAAAGTATGCTATAGCACAAAAAGTGGCCTCAGGTCTTGAGGCATTCAGTGATTCCTCAAGGAACATGGCCACAGATACTGTTCGAATTCCGTCCACAATGAATTAAGTAGGGGGGCATTATAATTGCAACACATTCATCATGTTTTGCATTTGCTTGCCAGGCTACATAAAAGGTCATTATAAAGTTTTAAGAATTCCATTTGGCTATTTCTTAGAGGTCTCCATTGTATCTATCCACACTTTCAGGAACATTGTGGTTTCCTCTTCATAACACCAGCTTTTTTAAAGGCGTTTCTTTATTTCCTTCTGTTTCCTTTCACCGACCTTCAGAGACTGGCCCATAAACGTGTGCCTGAAGTGTGGAAAGTGAAAACTGAGAAAGAAATATATATTCATTCCACTTTGGGTTACTCTAGGACTGACTCCTGCTTTTAAAAGGTACATTGTGGTATTACTGTACCACAATGTGGATGATAGAGATTTCTGTTCAGGATCCTGTCTGATAGGCTATAATTCAGGGCTTACTGGGAAAACAGTTAAGGGAACACTTCCTGTAGGAGCTCACCACCCTCCCACAGGCCCTAAACCTTAATGATTTGCACCCCAAAATAGATCAACACACATACCTCACTCCTGCCTCATTTCAGTTCCAGTCACACCTGGATCTTACTTGCATTTCATAAGCACTTGAATAATGGGGACCTTTCTTCTTAGTAACAGACCTGCTAAAATTTCTATTAGGCAGTCATAGCACTGAGAGCTGAGGTCACTAACTCAGAGAACTGACCTCTAAATAGAAAGAGTCTTTGTTTTCATCTGGGTTAGGAGGGATGGAATCAATGTCTGTTCAACGCTCTGCCTCCCTGCACGGTGAGACAGCTCATATAGCTGAGGAGTCAGGAGACCTAGGACTCTGCCAAGAACAAGATGTGGTGTGACCTTCCGCAACTTACTGTCACAGCCTCAGTTTCCTTTCTTGCAAAATGAGGTGGAGTGGGGAGAGTTTGGTCCAGGTCAGACCCAACCTTTCTGTTGCTGGGAGGTAGTGTGGGGGAGGTTTTCCCTTTCAAGAAACAGAAGAGAGGTTGGATCCTCTCCCTAAGAAAACATGCAGGGACCCAAATGTCACATAAATTGATGGCTTGGGAATATTAGCTTAATAACCCTCAAGGAAGGTATTCTTAAAACTCTCTCTAGTAAAATGACGACAAAATAGTTGATTCTTCTTTTCAAAAACCTGATGGTCATCCTTGAGTGTTTTTACTCTCACCTCTGACCACCTCAACATCTAATCCACCTCGATTTCCCCACTGTGCTAATGACACAAGACAGACCCAAAGGCCCAGGCACTCCCGTCCATGCTACCACAACATCTCTCACACTGACGCCCCTCCCTCTCATCTCCTATAGCCCATCTGTGGATCCTCCCTGCCCCCGCAGCTGGAGAGCTGCTCTGCCTGGTGGCTTTCCATGGCTCTGCCTGGTTAGGCTCTGGCTTGATCTCCCACCAGACTGCCACCCAGCCTCACCCTTCTGCTTTCTGTTTCTTGTATTTGCCAAACTTGTTCCTACCTCAAGGTCCCTCTTCCTGGACCACTCTGTCTCCAGAGCTTCACACGGCTTTAAGGTCTCCATTCAAATGCCCTCCTCTGGGAGAAGCCCACCTACAGTTACTGGCTTACCCATCTTCCTGCCATGGTGTTGTCACAGCACATGTCATTGACTAAAATGATCGCACTTGAATAACCTTTCCTCGTTTACCTTGTCTGCGTCTCTTCCCTCCTTCTTCCATTCCTGCCATCAAAATGTGAGTTCTACCAGAGAAGGGTCCTCCCTGTCTTCTTCACTCTGAAGTCTGGCCATGGTGGCTATATACTATATATTTGCCAAACTAATTAAATAAATTATAGTCAAATCATTCCTTTCATGTCATGTAATAAAATGAGTAGACTGGCTCCTGTTTTTAAAAATATTTTAATTGATTTTCACCAAGATATCAGTAGAATGCCATTAGTATCACCCCTAGGATTTATTTCTCCAGATTAAATTTATCTTATTCCTCTAAGCTTTCTCACCAGCCTTACTCTTAACCTCTTAATCACTTTCCAGGGCCTTCCCTGGAGGCTCTCCAATTTCTCCTTGTCCTCCTGAGGAGCTGAATAACCTTGTTTTTAGTGGGACCCACAGTGAATCGACAGAGGGGGCAGGGCAACAATTCTGCATGGCAGAGGGCTTAAAAACAGAGATTTTCTAAGCCGGCATAGATTCAGATGCAACCACTTTCTAGCTCAATGACCTTGAGTGTGTCACTGCCTCAGCCTTGGATTCCTCCTCTGTGAAATGGGGCTGACAAAAACATCTCAAAGAGCTGTCTGTGGTGAAGCTTCCAGGAGCTTTTTCCAACAAAGCACTTAGCACAAGGCCTGCTGCACACCAACACCTCAGTAAATTACAACTACTTACTAATAAGTAAGCTAAAACTATAGCCACTTAACTAAACGGGGGAGCCGAGCAATGACACTCTACATGGTTTCAGATGTTGCAGGTAAAAAGAAAAGGTAAACAAGGAGAAATATTATTTATAAAACCCTGAATAAAGCAAAGGGAGCATGAAAGACTGTCCAAAGCTTGTTCCTGGAGTGGCAGGCACGAAACAGACTTCACTAATTGTAGTGTGCACAGGGAAAGAGCCAGCTGAGAATGCAACAGAAGCAAGTGTAGGGGCAAAAGGCCCACCTGCCTGAAAGGGAAGAACACCTCCTTTTTATTCCTGGAAGATGAGCTCACACAGGGATGTCATCCAGGATGTCACACACCTGCCTTTTCAAATGCAGAGCACTCCTCAGCCCTGGGAGGAGTGGCAGAGGCTTGGCTCTGCTTCCTTCAGAGGCCCCAGGACCCGCTCAGAGATCCTTGTTAATGGAAGCCCCATTTGGCAGAGATTCACTGAGAGATACACCCGCACCAAACTCAGACTATTTTTAGGAGGTTTATGTTTAGAGCACACACTTCCACAATGACACAGCACAATGGGACAATTCTGAGGGCCTGCGAGAACTGATGCACTGCAAAAGCAGTGGGTGGGCCTCAGGGTGCTTAGAGATTAGGATCCATCAGGCCAGCAAAGCAGTGGAGTTGTAAGCAGCTACCAAACAGGATGGGTTGGATCCCTATGCTCTGATGTAGAATGATGTCCAGATATATATGGTCTAGTGACAGAAGGAAGGTGCAAAAGTATCTGTAGGATAAGGATCAGGGAGAACTGTGCCTCTGTCCTCTCCAGGAGGAGCCCTGCAGCAAAGCCTCATATCTCAGCCACCCCAGGAGAGTTGGCCATGCCCTGTACCATGTGTCCTAGAGGGCGGGGGGGGGGGGGCGGGGTGGAGGTGGGACAAGTGCATGAGGCCTCCTAGGTCTCACATTGCCTATTCCAGGCATAGCAGGGGCTCACACCATCTCTCAGACCCTTTCCTGGGCTTCTCGTCTCCAGCAGGAAAGCAGGCAAGAGGAGGTGAGCAGGTCCACGCTTTCTTCCTCAGGCCTAGCTCCTCCTCTGACATCAGGGTGGGTGGGTCAGGCCAACTGTGCCCTGTGAGCCTGGCTATCTTCAGTTCAAGGTGCGATGTGGCCTTCTCCTTACCAGAGAGCTGTCAAAAACATAAAAGCTGGGTGGGTGCAGTGTCATGCCTGTAATCCCAGCACTTTGGGAGTCTAAGGCAGGAGGATCTCTTGAAGTCAGGAATTCAACACCAGCCTGGGCAACATAGAAACACCCCTGTCTCTACAAAAGATAAAATAGGTTACTGGGTGCAGTGGCTCATGCCTATAATCCTAGCACTTTAGGAGGTCTATGCAGGAGGACTGCTTGAGCCCAGGAGTTTCAGGGTTGCAGTGAGCTCTTACGATGCAACTGCACTCCAGCCTGAGCGACAAAGTGAGACAACCCTGTCTCTAGAAAGCATAAAAGTTAAAAGGATGAGTAGGGGTGTGGCGAACAGATCCTAAGAATGATGTTCAATGTGCCCTGGCCCATTTGTGTGTAATTTCCTCCCCTGACTATGGCCTAGTGACTTGCTTTTACCTTACAGAACATGGCAAAGTGGTGGAATCGCACTGCGTGATTGGTTCCTTCAGACAGAGTTTGCATCTTACTGGCACAGTCTCCCTAGCTGGCTGGGAGGAAGCAAGTTACTATGTGCAGAGCTGCCCTATGAAGCGGCCCACGTAAAAAGAAATGGAGGGTGGGCTCTAGCGGACAGTCATAAGGATCTGAGGTCTTCAGTCTAAGAGTCCACTAGAAACCAAATCCCGCCAACAACTGTGTGAGCTTGGAAGTGAATCCTTCCTCAATGGGGTCTCAGATGAGGCTCCCGCCCTCGATGATTCCTTGATTACTGACCTATGAAACACCCTGAGGCGAAGGATGCAGCTAAGTGGTGTCTGGCCCCTGAGATAATAGATGTCTATGAGTTCCTCAGTAACTTCATGGTAATTTGTTACATAGCAATAGGCAACAGATAAGGGAGCATTACTTGCCATTACTTTCAATGGCAAAAACTGCAATTACTTTTGCACCAGCCTAATAAAATGACAGTTCATATAGCATGGCAGTTAAGAGCCCAGGCTCAGAGCCTGACTGCTTGGATTCAAATCCTGCCTCTCACTTCAACTTCTTTGTGTCCAAGTTTCCTTATCCTTAGATGGAGGGGGTACTCGTCCCATGCCATGGCCTGATGGCAAGGATTAAAAGTTAATCTCACGAGAGTGCTTCGAAAAACATTGACCTCTGGTCAGAGCCCATGAAAAGCTGGTTCATGCCTGTGTGTGTTCACTCCTTGCTCTCACTCCCAAACTATCGACAGCTATTTTCTCTAAGGAGGATGATTGTGGCCATTTTCACATTCTAAGATGTACATTTCTATGCTCCTTTTTTTTTGTAGCAATGAGCATTTTTATCATTTTGTATGTGGAAAAAACAATCAAGTTCCTTTTAAAATTCATATTAGCTTCCTGTTAGGCCCTTATAAGAAGGAGATCTCTCTCAAGTTCCTATAAAAAAAATAAAACTCATGCAATCCAGCTTAAACAAAATGGGGGTGGTGTTGCAGGGTAGACTCTGAGGTATGGCACAGAATACGAAGTTAGGAAATATTCAGGGGTCTTGGAGGAAGCTGGGCTCAAGGACTGATAGCATGGCTGGATGCAGGTGGACAAGGCCTTTGGATCTTTCTTCAGCCCCATCATCTCTTTTTGCACCTCTCCTGTAGGTGTCTCTGAACCCGTGGTAGAAAGTGGCAACCCACACTGTTTAGAATGACCAGACATTTAGCAGAAACTGATTAGCTCCTCCATGTCCCAACTCCAAACTCCCTGAGGAGAGAATCTGAGGGTCAGATGAACATGGCTGGTCCCACCTGCAATCACTAGGGGTAGGGAGTAGGGTTTTCTAATATAAAATTAACTGCTGGGACTACATCAGGTAGTAGCAGTATAGAAAGAGGAGAGGAAAGAAAATGGCCAAACAGTGTTTGTTCCAAGTCCTTTCCTTCTTTTTACCAAATGACAGCAGAAAACTAAGAATTTTGTCCAAGAAGCTTTCAGAGATGTTAGATGAGAGATCATGTTTGCCATGAACACCAGAACCCACGAGAAATTTCTCATTTGGAGAGAAATTAAGCAATTTCTTTTAATCAGCTGGATTCACCCTTCTCTCTTTGATATCCTGATCCACACAGGGTTGCTGCCATCCTACTGGGCATAAAACATCAGGGGTGTAAGAGGAGGTTCTGCCTAGCTGATACTGTGTTTCAGTGTGGCAAGCCTAACAAGGTTCACGGGACCCCGGAAGACGGTACTCACTTAGTGGGCCATATGCATGTCACCCATAACCTAACTCAGGGAAGAATGTGTTCCTCCTCACTCTGTCCTTGTAAAAATCACAGTTATAAACAAGGTACAGTATAGGCCCAAGTCCACAGCAAACTCCACATCTCTTACAGTGATGCTAAAGATAAAAAATACTGTTCAACTTGAAATTATACCTCACTCAGTAGAAACATTATCTCTAATTAGCATAATTATCTAATGAACATTCAAAGGGGAAAAACGAAGTACTAGAATCATGGGCTCTCCTGGTTGGAAGGAAACTCACAGGTCAGTGTAAAAGCCTGTTCCTCCCATCCCCGTCTCTCCTACGCCCCGGCAGGTACGAGACTCCTTTTCACTATGCCCCTGCCAGGTGGAGGCTCATTCTGCTTCACATCTCCGTTTCTGGATAACTATGGTTATGCGGAAATCTTGACTATAGTGGAACCAAAAATTGGCTTCCAGGTAACCTACCAATTGGCACATTTGCCCAAATTTTGCTTCTGAAACATCATTTAAAAACCTTCTGCATACTTCCAGACATCTTGTTTCATGAGAGAATCAAGTTTTTATCACCTAACCACTGCTAGTTGAGCTCTCTGTAACTTATAATGAATCATGTTTTAGCCAACGACAGTTCACCAGAGCTGTGGGTGTCTGGGCTCCCACTCTAAGATTCATGTGACATTTCAAAACCCTACCTCAGCCCCACCTTTCTGACCTCTCTCCTCTATTCAATCCGCTTGTCAAATGTGGTGAACAACACTCAACACAAGCCCCCAGTGAAAGCTGCCAGAACAGAGCTCTACTACCACCCCAAATTTCACATTCTTGGCAGCCATCTCCCACCTCAAGGCTGCAGTTTACCACAACACCTGATTCTCTCTCCCAGATTCAGGCTGAGGCCCTTACCTGCCATCCTTGTGCAACTTGCTGTTTGGACTCAAGGACTGGACTTTGCATTTCTCTGTTACACTCCAGGTTGCTTGACTTAACCTGGCTTTGCTGACTGTCAGCACTGCTCTGGCTCATTCTTCTTTCATCCAGTCTATTAGCTCTACTTCCGCCCCACGGCGGCCTGGAAATGTGATCAGCATGCCATCCATGTGCTCACCCACACAGCTCAAAAAAAAAAAACAAAACACAAAAAAACCAACAAAAAACTGAATAAGACAGCAGCCAGAGATGAAACGCAAACACAATACTAGCAGTTGGCCTGACAATGATAACAGCCCTACCAGTGTCTCCAAAAATACACCACTTGATACCCATTTGGATTGAACTTTTTCTGGTATTAATGCCAGCATCAGAAGAAGGCAGGATTCATCCCACAGGAGCTAAAATTCTGAGGACAGAATGGTGAAGGGAGGTCAGCACATCCCACGGGTCATTATTATAGCCGTTATCAGTCTCTCCATTCCGGGTATCCTATAACCGTGGCTTGTTAGGTCATGTGCAGCAACACACAAGTTGAAAAGAACTCCTGGAGATTTAAGAGCCTTGCTCTGAAAAGACTGCATTTTTATAGAATAAAGGCATTTGTTCCATAACAATAGAACATACTCAAGATTTATAAAGCAAAGCAAAGATACATGGCCTGCCATTCTAATAATATGTATTTTTATTCTAGACACAATAAGCAGATTCAAAGGAAAGAGAACTCCTAGATGAAAGCAGGTATCTGTGATACCAAAAATGTAGGGGATAAATACAGAAAAAAAAATAACCAAAGAAAAATAAATGCCGGAAAAGTAACCAGAATAACTGCTTTGCATTTCCTAAAACCTGGATTTTGATCTTACCCACCATTTCCAGTTCATCTCCAAATTCACCGCTCTTCCACACTGCCACATTACCACCACCACCAACCCCCTACTGTCACTACTTCCACCACCAAAACCCTATCTGTGCTGCTACTACCACCAAGAACTCCACCACTGCCACAATCAGCACCATCAATACCATGACAACAAATGACTATAATAACCCTGTTAGAGACACTAATACCATCACCACCACCAACCACATCATCACTGCCATATCATCAACATCAACAATACCACCATTACCAATGACAACATCATCATTATTGCCACTGCTGTCAACACCATCACCCTACTGAACCACCATCCCCACAACAAAACTTATTATCTTTCCTGAGCATTGCCCCAGGTATCTAGAGGAAAAGGAGACCTGGGGTATAGCTTTGACCCTCCTAATTAGCTGGTGATGTTGGGAAAGTCACTTTACTTCTTTGTATCTCAGATCAATAAATACAAGATGAATGACTGGAAGAATTAATATTATTTTATGTCTGCTCTTAAAGTCAACAAAAATATAAAAAATCAACAGAAATATAAAAAGTGCTGTAAAGGCAAGTTAGTCTAAGCATTTGGTCTCCATCTCCAGGACACACAGCTGCAACTGAGCTGGAACACTCATTTCTCTATATCTCTATGTTCCTCTAAGATCAGAGGGTGTGTGTGTGTGTGTGTGTGTGTGTGTGTGTGTGTGTGTTTTCTTAGAGACAGGGTCTCACTCTGTTGCCTAGGCTGGAGTGCAGTGGTCCAATCATAGCTCACTGCAGTCTTGAACTCGTGGGCTCAAGCTATCCTCCCACCTTCGCCTCCCAAGTAGCTGGGACTACAGGCACACACCATCACACCCAGCTAATTTTTAAATTATTTTTTTGTAGAGACAGGGTATCACTACCTTGCGCAGGCTGGTCTTGAACTCTTGGCCTCAAGCAATCCTCCTGCCATGGCCTTCCAAAGTGCTGGGATTACAGACATGAGCCACTGTGCCCATGAAGTCCTCTAAAACTGTATGCAAAAAAGGGTGTGTCTCAGCAAAGAACATTCATAACTTTTAGTATGTTTTCAAAGTGATCCCTGTCCCTAAAAACATTAAGAGCCACTTTTCAGTGCTAACCTTAAAAGACCCGGAAGTCAGGAGGAAAAATCAGGATGGGGAAAAGAAGTTTGATTTTTGAGTGACTAGTTGGAGGTTACAGAGGACCATCTAGGTCAAAGATAGATATCCTGAGTCAGATACCTTCTGACTCAAAGATAGTCAAAAATCTTGATTTCCTTCATGGCACTTGACATTTTGAAGTTGTTTTTCATCTACTTGTTTAATGTCTGTCTTCCCCATTTAGCATGAAGCTCCCTAAAGATGGGGCTTATTTTTTAGTGTTTTTTTCACCCCTGTGTCATCAGGCCCTTGCACAGTTCATCACAGAAGAAAAACAAAGATCTTAATATGAATCAATGTCAACATGATGTGTTGACATTGCTCAGGGTCTTGGTGTTAATTTTTGACACTGCTTGAACCTAAAATCTAAATAAATGTTTATTAGTCTCACATACAACTAGAAACAAATGTTTAAATGATGATAAAATCGAGTGTGGGCAGGAAAACTGCCATTACTAAGAGCCTTTCCAGCACCAGGGACACAGTGAGTGAAGCCTGGTGCTGATGTACTTGCCCAGGGAATACCCCAGATCCAGCTGCTCCTCTTGGGCTAGGGCCTTTGCTGCATGGATGGGTTGCTTCACCTGCTTTCATTCTCTCAGCCACAAGACAGGGAAGCTGGACTTGGTGCAACTCTAGCTTAACGTCTGAGAACCTGGCCAAACCAGCCAAACACCTCGGATAAGCCACCACCCTTCATGGCCTTGGCATCCTGCTCTGCTGATAGAGAGCTGATGAACTCCCTGGGGTCCTTTGCCTCAAAGGAAGGCCAAACTAGCTGCCAACTACGCCTCTTCTCTCCTCCCTCCATTGGGCATCAATGTCGAGGTCTAACCCAGTGGATTTTACTGCTTTACAGAGGTCAAGTGAAAAAGTCAAATTTGGCCTCAAGTAATGGCCTTCCTTATTGAGGCCCCAAAATGCACTCTCAGGGGGGAAAATTCCTTCTAAACAAGATTGGTGAAGGCTTCAGTGCCACTCTCATTGGACACTGATGACTTCACAAAGTCTTTACCTAAACTACTCATTCTATCTGAACTAAAATGTTAATGGGCCTAGGTTTCTGGAAGACCTGAGTCACTGGTGGACTGTCAGAGAGAGGAAACCACCCACCTTCCTGGCTCCCACGGAAGCAGGATTCAGCCAGCGGGGAGAGCCAGCTTCCAGCCTGCTGTCCAGGTTCACTGCTGAAGGTGGGTTAGCCATCCTCACCTCCCCCAGTAGCCAGTGACTCTTGGGACTTCAAGGAACCACCTCTGACCATTTCACACAGCAACGCGGATTCTATGTCAAAGTCTGCAGAAATGATCATCTCCTTCGAGCTGCTCTCATCCCTCTGTCTTTTCTCTCCATTAACCTGATTTCCTACCAGGCTTTTCTCAGTCATGTGGGAGGATGCAGAATTTAATCCTTATTCATTGTTCCTTGAGGATTTACCACATGACAGACACTGTTCTGAGCATTCTGCATGTATTAAGCTCATTTAACGTGAGGTGGGTAGGGATTGTTATTATGCCTATTTGTGTTTAAGGAAACTGAGGGCCGGCAAGGTCTGGGAGTCAATCGTCTGCGCTCTATATAAACACAGTGAACAGCCTGGAAGGAGTCCCCCCACTCTTGAGAAGCTGACGTTTCTAGAGTGGGGAGGCAGAGAGTGAAAAAGAGAACAAATGAGATAATTTCAGGAATAAATTAGAAGGACGTGTATGAAGGAGACTGGCCCCATCTCGTTCTAGGTCACACAGTAGCTACTAAGTGGGGGCGGGAGGGGGCCCTGGGCCCGGAACCCAGGCTATCTGACGCCAAGGGGCAACCTAACGTCGCACCCCACGTGGTTCTTCTCTAAGGAGCTTATCTGGCATTTCCTATGTGGTTCTTCTGAGGGAATTAAAATGAATTATTACACATAGGACAATGTAGCAAAGAAGCATGTATTAAAAAGTTTCCTCTAAAAAATTCAGCAAATAATAACAACCAGATGAAGGAAAATCCTCTTAGCTAGGTTATTTGCTTCAGATCCATATCGGATGAAAATGGGCGAACAGCAGGCAGAGATGTCGGAAGACTAACGGAAAGCGCCGAGCTGAGGCTTGACGCCCATTCCAAGGGCAGTGTGGCTCCTGAGACCAAAAGAAGAGTAGGAATGGACGCAGGGGTCCTGTGAGCAGCGTGTGGCTTTGCTGAGCTCGGTGCTCCTAGAGGACCAGCCACTTTTGTCCCTGCAGCCCGGGGCCGCAGAGTCAGACACCGGACCCACAGCAGCCCGGGAAGTAAGTGGCGCTCTGTCGCATGTGGGAGGATCTCCATTGCCAGGGCTTCCTGGACCCGCCCCCGCGCACCTTCCCAGCAGTTCCGGTTCTGCCTGCGGCTCCAGAACGCGAAGGTGGACGGGAGGCCACTTCCCTTCTCAGCCTAGAACTCGCGAGACCTGAAAGGAAGGACGACTGGCCCCCGATGTTTCACAGAGCCGCTGAAAAAACAACACAGTCGGTTCTGATCAACTTTCCAGTGCTGGCTGGGGTGTGTGGGTGTGTACACCACATTATATAACCTGGGATCCTGAGTCCGTTTAATCTATCTGCATATAATACACGTTGTTCTACATATATATAAAGATCCATACTTCCTTAAGATACAATCCTCCTAGCTTTGTAACTCCTAGGTTTCTGGTTCAAACATCATAGAAAAAAAAAATGCTCTTTAAAAAAAAAAAAGAAAAAGTTATCCAAAAGACATTCTTTTTACTAACTGTTCAATTATTCTCTGCAGAGATTGCACCAATGCAAACTTCTGCCAGCACTACTGACAACACTATTAATCATTGATATGCATCTTAGACAATTTGGTAGGAGAAAAATGGCATCTGGTTGTTGCCTTAATTTGCATTTCTTTGATTATTAATAGAGTTTTAAAAATCCATATTTTAAGTAATGTTTTTCTGACCTTAACAGAGGATTTGTAAACTTGGTGAGGAGAGCATTTGTAAAAGGGTTACGCACCCTAGATTTCTAACTGAATTGCTACACCATTAAAATGAGCTCCACACAACGTGTCAGCAAATAGGCTTCTGTCTGAGAGACTGAAAAGGTATATATGGCTTCTTTGCTAAATCAGAGAGCTGAAAACCCAAGTAGAGCCATGTCCTAGGAGCAGACACTGACCGCCAAAGTCACCCGCCCATCCTGTCAAGCAGCTTTTCCCAGCTAATCTGAGTTCCCATCCTAATTCTTTAAAGCATCGAAAAGTTTTTAAAAAGAAAGACACAAGAAGTATTTCTCGTTTTTTTCTATGACTAATTTAAGTTGTAGTAACACAATAATGCTTTTCACTTGAATAGTCTTTAAGATTCATTTTGAAAACAGCAGTAGCCACCTTAAGACATATTTATTGTGAGTTTTCAGCACTACACCAGTAGGGGTACAAAGAAAAATTCTAAAATAACTACTTAAAAAGCTTAAATGAATTTAATTAGACTGCTAAAAATGAAAAAAAATGCTAAATTATAACCACCCTAGACATGATTAATTACATTTACATTATGCAGAAAGCACAGGAATGAAACCACCCCACAGCTTTTTCTTCCCAGATTCAGAAGTATATATTGTTGCCAGCAAGACAGCTCCTGGGGGAGGCAGACCTAGACCCAGTGTCTGCAGTCAAAATAGTGAGGGTTTGAACAGAAAGGGTCTCTGCCTGCTTCCACAGCCTCGTGATCACCAAGCCACTCCTCCAACTTGGGGCCATTTCCTGAAATCCCATCCTGCCTCTTCCCCAGTGAGAATCCATGGAGCCTCCCCATGCCAAGATCCAGCCATCCATCATCCCTTGCCGCAGCCCCGCTGGGCCCAGGACACATCATTTTTTTTGTTTTGTTTTGGTTTGGTTTTTGAGACAGCATCTTGCCCTGTCGCCCAGGCTAGAGTGCAGTGGCACCATCATGGCTCACTGCAGCCTCGACCTCCTGAACTCAACCGATCCTCCTACCACAGCCTCCTGAATAGCTGGGACTACAGGCACATGTCACCACACCCAGCTTTTTTTAGAGATGGGGTCTCAGTACATTTCCCAGGCTGATCTCAAACTCCTGGGCTCAAGCAATCTTCCTGCCTTGGCTTCCCGAAGTCCTGGGATTACAGGTGTGAACCACTGTGCCCAGCCTACACCACAGTTTTTTTATCCATCTTGCCAATTATCATTACAGTAGATGCCCAGGAAACAAGTGCAGAATGAATGAATAGAGACTGGCAAAGTGAGCACTCCCACGGGAGAATGAGAAGGAACAGATGACACCTGTAATCTCAGTGCTTTGGGAGGCCGAGGCGAGGGGATCATGATCAGGAGATCAAGACTGTCCTGGCCAACATGGTAAAACTCCGTCTCTACTAAAACACAAAAGTTAGCTGAGTGTGGTGGCTGTGCACGTGTAATCCCAGCTACTTGGGAGGCTGAGGCAGGGGAATTGCTTGAGCCCGGGAGGTGGAGTTTACAGTGAGTTGAGATCACAACACTGCAGTCCAGCCTGGTGAGGGGGCGAGACTCCGTCTCAAAAAAAAAAAAAAAAGAATTACAGATAAGTCAAGTGGTCCATGGCACATTAAGTGGAAAAAAGTAGGTATCAAACAGTGTATAGAGAGGACAATCCCATTTAATTGTATCAAATGGTGTGTACATGAAAAAATCCTGGAAAGTTGTCAGCATTCAAAGGTGGGAAGCACTGGGTAGATAGAGACAAGATACTCAGAGAGAGGTTAGTGTCTTCTTTCCTCTATCAGGGAAGTAAACATTTTACCAGAATCTCCCTGGCAGCCTTTTCCTGAACTGTCCTAAGGGCTATGGCTGAAGGAAAGTGAGGGCCTGGGTTTTTCGGTCTCTACTGTGGCAGGTGAACACAGAAGAAGGGAGTTGACCCTTTGTTTTCCACTTCCTCGTCATGGGAACAATAACAGAACCTACCTTCCTGGGCAGTTGTGAGAATCACAGGAGTGAAAGCCTACCACGTGCTTAGCACAGAGCCTGGTGCACAGTAGCAGAGTGCTGAATAGGACTGGGTGTCATCAGCATTATCATGATTTGTGTCGTGGTTATTAGCCCAAGGCCACCTAATATACAGGCCCTGGTTGTGTTTGGAGCATCACTCCCCATAAGATGCTGTCTCCTTTTTCTCTTCTCTCCTTCCTTCTCCTAAACTCCTGCAACAAGTTCATTTATTCATTAAACGCTCAAGGCCCATCTCTCTCATCTCTCCTACTGTCTTTATCATGTCTCTCTATTATACATTCTTTTCAAGTCCCTGCAGATGTCCCAGGTTTGGGGGCACCCGTGGGTCCTGCTTGGAGGTGGAAGTGAGGACAGCCTCTCAGGTCCATGTGGTTATTTAGATCTGACCTCAAGGGTAGAATCTCACTCCCATTAGCATCCCTGGGGCATTCTGGAGAGGAGCTGGCCCTTAGGCTGCTCCCCTGCCTGTGTCCCAGTTAGCAGGACTGATCCCACTCCCCCATCTACTCTTAATCCTCCTCTCTTCTTCCTTTCCTTTCCTCTCGGTACCCAAACACATAACACATGCAAGTTTGGATGGGCACAAGTTGAGGAGCCTTTTAAACAGCTCATTAAAACTATTAAAAGCTGAAAATTGACCTTGGGAAATGACTGCACAATAGCTTTATTAGATTGCTTGGGGGCAGGGGGAGAAAGTCTGGCTGTCTTACTACTGCTTTCTCAAGGCTCTCCATACAAGCTTCTAAATTTGGATCTCAAGGATTATTGAGCTTCTACTGGAAAAAAGAAAAAAAAAATCTGTAGTCTTGCCAAAGCCCAGAGTAATTCTCCAGCTCTTTCTCCCAGAGCCCTTGGAAAGGGAAGAGGCCTGGCTCTTAGATGGAGGGAAGGGAGATGGTTGTTACTGCTGAGTTCTTGTAGGGGAAGAAGTACGTGGAGGGATTGAGGATTTGCTACCAACTGACCTCTCTCTTTACAACCCTGCCCTGAATTTTCGCAGGCATTTATGAGTGATGGGAAGTAGGAGGTGGACAAAACACCAAAAACCCACCTAGTAAAGGAAAGCAATCGATTCAAAATATATTTCAAAGACAAAGGCACAGAAGCAGTTATTTGTTCTGTTTTCAAAAGGGGTTGTGTGTAGGGGGCGGGGCACTTGTGGAAAGGAAAGGGGAGCGAACTGAGAACATACAAGTACAGAAGCCCAGGTGTGTTTGTGGGGCCGAGCACTGGCCTGGTCCCGTGTGGAAACGAGGGCCTGAGCCGGAGGTCCAAAGGCTGGGTGCCAGGGCCAGCACTGCCCCAACTCAGAGCAAGGCCCTCCTCCCCACCAGCTTCTCCCACAGATGATGAGAAGAATGAATACTGGCCTCCAAGGTCCCTTTGTAATTGCATCACACCAATCTGGTTCAACTTTTATGAAACAAATGGTGAGTTTTCAGTTGCCATGGACCCCCAGGTTGAAAGTCACATAATCTGAGCATGCCCAGGTGAACCAAGTATGCAACCTAAGTGGAACCACAAGAGGAACCTAAGTGCTTGGACTGAGGAGCAGGGACTAAATTAAGAAGTGGACACTGCAGAGCAGGATCCAGGATCCAATCAGATCGAGCTCTGGCATCACCCCATGGCAGGATCCAATCAGATCATGCACCCTGGCATCACCTCATTGTAAGATCCAATCAGATCACACCTCATTACCCTGTGCTTATAAAACCTGACCCAAACCTCAGCTTGGGGAGAGAGATTTGAGTGTTTTCTCCCATCTTCTTGCCAGTCAACTCACAATAAAGCTCTTCTTTTCTCAGAAGCTGGTGCCATGGTATTGGCTTCCATGCACATCAGGCAGTGAGCCCATTGATTGCTTGGTGACGCCTTCACTTCCTTGCACTCCATGGAGTTTACTGGATCATAGTCAATCCATGTGTCCTGAGTGACTACTGTGTGCCAGGCACTGCACTGACTGTGTCATCAGGCCCTTCGACACTCATGCCATGTAGTTCTCACAGCATCCCACGACAGGATCATTGGTCCCATTTTTCAGAGGAGATGACTGAGACTTAAAGGGAGAAAGTGACCTGTCCCGCACCACACAGCTATGCAGTGATGATGCCAGAGCTCATACCCACGTTCTCTGAGGCCTGGCCCAGCGTGTTTGCATTGTGCTGCCTGGGCATGCATGTGCACACAAGCAAGTTGACAGGAGGGAGTCACATGTCTCCCTCTTCCCCTCCCTCAGCACCTTGAGGGTCAGCCCTGTGAATCAATTCCTGTGAGATCCCCAGTAGCCAGCTCAGTGCTGAGGAGTGAAGAAGACAGAGATGAAAATATTGGAGTTCCTGCTCTCAAGATGCTAAGGAAAGCAAGTAAGGGCCTCTTTCTCTCTGATATTCCAGTTTGACCAACTCTATCTTGTAGAGGATCCTGACTAACCTTCCCTAAAGGAACTGGACCAGCTGCAGTCTTGGTCCAGTCCTCTTCCTTGGGAGGCAAGGGGCCTTGGAGAGCCCCTGAGATGGCCCATGACTCAGTTTCCTCCCCTGAAGAACGGCTACAATGACAATTGTCACACTCCTCAGAGTAATGTTGTAAGGCTAAAACCAGGTCTTTTTTGTGGATAATAAAATGTGCAAAGCAATATCTCAGTAATCAAAAGGTGCTCGACAGAAAGATGTTCATTTAGAAGTCTGGATATGACAGGTTTGTGTTTCTGAGTTGGTTTCTTTTTTCTAAAGTCCACTCTTACCTTATTTTCAACTCTTTTTCAAAGGAAACAAAAGGAAGGAAACCATGTTTTTCTAATATTATAAAAATAGGACACTAGATCTGTATGTAGGTGGATTTCGCCATGTATTCAGACAAAACCCAGCCCATACTCCTTGGCCCAAGCCCTCCTGCAAGGAAAGGCCTGGGATGTCCCTCCCTTTGCTCTGCAAACCACTAAGACAGATGACTAGCACTGCCAGGAGTTCAAGAAATTGGCTCCAAGTCAGAAAGAAGGAAGGGATCTAAGAGATGCTCACACTCCAGAAGTTCAACACCAGCCTGGGCAACATGGTGCAACCTCATCTCTATAAAAAATACAAAAATGAGCCAGGCAGGGTGGTGCATGCCTGTGGTCCCAGATACTTGGGAGGCTGAGGTGGGAGGATCACCTGAGCCCAGGAGTTTGAGACCAGCCTGGACAACAGAGGGAGACCCTGTTTTTACCAAAAACAGAAAAAAAAAATTAGCCAGATGTCATGGGGCACCTGTATGGTCTCACCTACTTGGGAGGCTGAAGTGAGAGTATCACTGAGCCCAGGAGGCCAAGGCTTCAGTGAGCCATGATTGTGCCACTGCACTCCAGCCTGGGTGACAGAGTGAGACCCTGTCTTAAAAGAAATTAAAAATAAATAAAAAGGTGATATGACACTATGTTCCTTGTAGGATTAAGTGAAATAATATATGTGCTGAATGGTAACTGGCAATATTATTACTTCTACGCAAATTGTTCTTTTCGTCTACAGACTCAGAATTCTCCCTGAGTCTATTTTCTTTTGAAATTTAATTTAAAAAAATGAAAATGAGATACCCCTTCTCATCTGTCAGATGGGAAACAATCCAAAAATTTAACAATATAGTCTGTTGGTGAAGCTGTGGGGAAATGGGCACACTCACCCACTGCCAATGGGAATGCAGAATGCTACAGTCCTGTGGAGGGAAATTTGATAGCATATAGCAAAATTACACACGCCCTTATCCTTCGACCCAACAAAGTCACTCAAAGTGCTTCAACTCAACAGAGATACATAGGCAAAAATGCACAAAAGACATGAGAGACATAGCAATCAATTACAATCTATGTATCTTATTTGAGTCCATATTTGAGCAAATAAAATGAAATTTTAAGATAGAGAAATATGAACACTGATTGGGTAGTTGATAATCCTAAGGAATTTTAAATATTTTTAGTTGGGATCATGGTATTGTGATCATGTTTTTCTTAAAGATTCCTTATCTGTTAGTGAGACCTACTGAAATATTTATGAATGAAATAAAATGTCTGGGATGTGCTTAAAAATAATCCAAGAGGAGGGAGTGTGTGGGTGACAGTACTTGGGGGTTTATTACAGTGTCCTATTTTTGTATGTTTGGAAGTTTCCGTAATCTAATTAAGACATTACATATAAAGCTGAATCCCCCTTGACACTGTTTTAACCCCAGGACTCTTTCCTCTTCCCACATAACCACTGCTTTCAGTTTGCTCTGAAGTCTTCTACACATTTCTCTGGGCATTTAAGTGTTATATATCTACTCACAAGGGGTGGGGGATAGTATTTTTTTGAGGACAGCTTTTTTTCCATTTACAGCAATGATATCATCCTGACGTATTATCCTGCCTCATGTTTTCTGCCCAGCCATATGTCTTGGAGAGCTTCCATGTCAGCACACAGAGCAATGGAAGAGTTCTGTTCCTCCATTGCTGCACACGTGTCATGGAAAGGGTGTGACATAGATTATTTACTCATTCTCATAATGATGGGCACTGATGTTGTTTTCAATTTTTTTACTACAATTATTGCTGCAATGAACATCCTTGGATGGCTCAACTCATGAATAAAAGTGTTTCTATAGTGTAGATAGTAAGAAATTGAATTGTTAAGCCCTAGGTTATTTTTGGTGCTCTTTGAATATATCCTAACACTCACCCTGTCTCTCCTTTGCCCTGTCTTCTATCAGTAAGTTCTCAGTCAAACGGGGCACTCAACAAATGGGAGATGCTATTTTTTATTGTTGTTACCAGCTAATATGGTTTGGCTGTGTGTCCCTACCCAAATCTCATGTCGAATTATAATCCCCAGTGTTGGCGGAGGGGCCTGTGGGAGGTGACTGGCTCATGGGGGTGGTTTCTAATGGGTTAGCACCATCCCCCTCCCAAAGTGCTGTTTGTTTAAAAGTGTGTAGCACTTCCCCCTTCTTTCTCTCTCTCTCCTGCTGGCCATGTGAAGATGTGCTTGCTTCCCCTTTGCCTTCCACCATGATTGTAAGTTTCCTGAGGCCTCCCCAGAAGCAGAAGCCTGTACAGCTCATGGGACCATGAGCCAACTAAACCTCATTTCATTATAAATTATCCAGTCTTTAGTAGATCTTTTTAGCAGTGTGAGATGGACTAATGCACCATCATTATTATCATTTTATAAAATCATCTCCTACCCCTCCTTTATCTCTTAGAATTATTGCTCTAGGCTGACACTTCTATCCCCTGCTTCGTGATCCAATCTGCTCAGCTCTCCCCAACCTCCCCACCTCTCCTCCATGCGCTTGTGGAAGAACGCTCACCATGGACCTTCCCCCACTCCAACCTCACCATGTTTCTTCATGCTCCCCCTGATTTCTGCTCTTTAGCCACATGGGCCTGTCTCTCTTCAGATGTACCCTGACTACTCCAAAGCATTGCACACACTGTTCCCTCTGTTTATCTTGCCCCACCTGGTGACCTTGACTCTTCCTTCTGTTCTCAGCTTCACTGTCACTTTCTCAAGGCAGCCATCCCTAACATCCTGCTCTGGAAGTGCTGAGTATCTTTCATGACAGCATATAGAGTCGTTCTTAATAACACACATTTTTTTTTTTTTGACATGGAGTTGTGCTCTGTCGTCCAGGCTGGAGTGCAATGACGCCATTTCAACTCACTACAACTTCTGCCTCCTGGGTTAAAGCAATTCTCGTGCCTCCGCCTCTAAGTAGCTGGAATTACAAGTGTGCACGAACACTCCCAGCTAATTTTTCGTATTTTTAGTAGAGTCAGGGCTTTGCCATGTTGGCCAGGCTGGTCTCAAACTCCTAACCTCAAGTGGTCTGCCTGCCTCAGCCTCCCAAAGTACTAGGATTACAGGCATGAGCCACCATGCCTGGCCAATAACACACTTGGGTTTTTTTTTGTTGGTGTTGGGGGAGGCAGAGTTTCACTCTTGTTGCATAGGCTGGGGTGCAATGGCACCATTTCAGCTCACTGCAACCTCCACCTCCTGGGTTCAAGGAATTCTCCTGCCTCAGCCTTCCAAGTAGCTGGGATTACAGGTATGCACCACCATGCCCAGCTAATTTTGTACTTTTAGTAGAGATGGGGTTTCACCCTGTTTGTCAGGGTGGTCTCATACTCCTGGACTCAGGGGATCCACGTGCTTCAGCCTCCCAAAGTGTTGGGATTATAGGCTTGAGCCACCATGCCCAGCCTATAACACACTTTTAAAATTAAACTGACTAATGTCTGTCTTTGCTATTAGATTTCAAGTCCTCAAAGGGCAGAAACTGAGTGCATTTTGCTCACCCAAGATCTCCCACAAAGCCAAGTACATAATGTGGCCTCAATAAATATTCACCAAATAAATGAAGGAACTATGGAATGCCTATTCACATATGGCACTCCTTTCATTTGCCTATTTTACTTGACCCCTGCTTCACCACAAGGTCCAGTGGTAGAAGAGAGTCAAGCATCTCCAGGGTCCTCTGGCCAGTATTCCCTTAAATGCCCTTTTGTGATGTGAAGTTCCACGTTTTTATAAAACAGTAGCCCTTTCATGAAACACTCCTCTGGGTAGAAGAGATGCTTCACAGTTGTCTCCCAGTTCCTATAGCACGTCTCAAAGCATGTTGAGCATTTAATCCAGTGTGACATCATGCACTGCTGTGCTTCCTTGGCTGCTGGACTGGTGGCCAAGTCTGGATCCTAGTGGTATTGCCTCCCCTTTGCCTGGTAGCTAGCTGCACTTCTAAAGAGTATTCCACAATGATCACTGAGTGAGACAGTGAGTGCGTGCGTGCAGGAATCATTGTGTGGCATTAAATGACAATTCCCTTCTAACTGTGGGGTCCCAGATGAATGCTGGTCCACAAGCTAGAAAACACCCAAAGTGCTTTCAAGAAAAAATCCTGGCCCTGCTGCTTCCTCTCTGCAGCTCAGTCCTGTGGCTGGTTGGAAGGCCATCCCAGAAAGGCTCTTTATTCCCACAATGCCATGCGAGCCCAGCTCCTTGCCGCTTGCCTGCCTTTGCCAGCAGGTCAGAGTCCCTGAAGGTGATCTGTCGGGCATCTTCTCCCCACACAGTCCTTCCTTTAATTTGGCTGCCAGAATGCTGAATGCCAAGTTTTTCTGGGCAAGCCGGCAACTTTTGTGGCTGGCATGTCTGTTTTCCTCCACTTAGTCACCATTTTTCCCCTTTGAAAACCCTTATTTTATTAATTTTACTGTACAAATTATTTTGATACTTTGCTTCAAATTCAATTGAAGGAGAAAAAAAAAGAATCAGATAAGTAACCTGAATACAATTTTACATCTGAAGTCTCCAATTTCTGGTTCTACTCCATGAATTTGGAAAGAATCTCAAGATTGAGATGACTTCAGGCAACATGTGCACCTTCAGAAAATTGCACCCTCCTTGGGAGAAATGGTTGACTCCAGGGCTTGGGCACAGAAAGTACAAGATGAACTTGGAACATCTTGCTTTGCCAGAAAATAAGAAAAGGCTCACAGAATGATGGGGACATGTCAAATTATGGGCAGGTTTAAAGGGGCCAAATCTGAGACAATTTGAACATTAAAATAAACAATGATAATAAAATAGTATAACCTATTGAGTAAAATAGGAATGAATAAGCCTATACTCAATTATTTTGTTAATTAATTAGAGGAGAAGTTACCTTTCTTATAGTAGCAAGATAGACAATGAATGTAAAAGGAATGATGGAATTAGAAAATCACCACTGGGCAATGACCAGAGCTATGACTTTCAGGCAAGAATCACAATGGATAAAAACATTAGAGGGTGAAAAGCTTGAGGACTAAAAGAATATTTACACACTCTCCAAACATCTCCCCATATGATGCATATAAATTACAAAGGAATAAAAGAGAAACGTTAGTTACACTGGAAAAAAAAAGACATCAAACTTATTATCAATAGAAGAGGACAATTCAAGAGCATGTATTGCCTGCTATGATGCACTGAGAAAAATGCAACATCCCTCCTGTATATTTCTACTAAAGAATCAGTCTGACTCTAATCATGTGGAAACATCAGACAGTCAAAGTGGGGCCATTCTATAAGATAACTGGCTAGACAACTGTACATCTAAATAGGATGAATTTTACTGCATGTTGATTATACCTCAATACACCTGATTAAAAAAAAAACCGGCCTGCATGCTTTAAAAGTATCAATGTCCTGGAAAACAAAGGCTAAGAACTGTTCCAAATGAAAGGACGTGAAATAGACAAAATAAGTGAATGCAACATGTGATACAGGGTTTTCTTTTGCTATAAAGAATATTATGAAAATAATGGGGGAAATCCAAATAAGATTATTAGATTAGACAATAATAATGCATTAATGTTGATTTTCTGATTTTGATGACTGTACTATGGTTATTTAAGACAATGATCTTGTTTTTGGGAAATAGACTCTTAAGTGTTTAATAGCTGTCTTAGTCAGTTTGGGCTGGTAAAACAAAAATACCATAGACTGGATTAAACAATAGAAATTTATTTCTCACAGTTCTAGAGGCTGGAAGTCCAAGTTCAGGATGCTAGCATGGTTGGGTTCTGGTTAAGGTCCTCTTCCTGGTTCACAGAGGGCCAACTTCTTGTATCCTCAGGTGGCAGAGAACAAAGAGGAAGCAAGCTCTCCCATGTCTTTTTATAAGGGCACTATTTCCATTCATGAGGACCCCACCCTCATGACCTAATTATCTCCTAAAGGCTACAACTTATTTTTTTTCTTCAACTTTTAAGTTCAGGGGTAACATGGTTTGGTTGTGTCCCCACCCAGTTCAATCTCACCTTGAACTGTAGCTCCCATAATCCCCATGTGTTATAGGAGGGACCTGGTGGGAGGTAATTGAATCATGGGAGCTGGTTTTTCCTGTGCTGTTCTCATGATAGTGAATAAGTCTCACAAGATCTGAGAGTTTTATAAAGGCCAGCTCCCCTGCACACATGCCTTTGCTCCTCCTTTGTCTTCTGTCATGATGGTGAGGCCTCTCCAGCCCTGTGGAACTGTGAGTCCATTAAGCCTCTTTTACTTTATAAATTATCCAGTCACAGGTATTTTTTCATAGCAGTATGAAAATGGACTAATACAAGTGGTACATGTGCAGGATGTACAGGTTTGTTACTTAGGTAAACATGTGCCATGGTGGTTTTCTGCACAGATCATCCCATCACCTAGGTATTAAGCCAGCTATCCATTAACTATTCTTCTTGATGCTCTTCCCCCTCCTATCCCTACCCCTGACAGGCCCCAGTGTATGTTGTTTTTCACCATGTGTCCATGTGTTCATGGTTTAGCTCCCACTCATAAGTTAAAACATGTGGCTTGGTTTTTGGTTACTGGATTAGTTTGCTGAGGTTAATGGCTTCCAGCTCCATTCATGCCCCTGCAAAGAACATGATCTTTTTCCTTTTTATGGCTGCATAGTATTTCATGGTGTATAGGTACCACATTTTCTTTATCCAGTCTATGACTGATGGGCATTTAGGTTGATTCCAGGTTTTTGTTATTGTGAACAGTGCTGCAATAAACACAATCTTTATAATAGAATGATTTATATTCTTCTGGGTACATACCCAGTAATGAGATTGTTGGATCAAATGGTATTTCTCCCTCTAGGTCTTTGAGGAATTGCCACACTGTCTTTCACAATGGTTGAACTAATTTACACTCCCACCAACAGTATAAAAGCATTTTATTTTATTCTCAGCAACCTCACCAGCATCTGTTGTTTTCTGACTTTTTAATAATAGCCATTCTGACTGGCATAAGACGGTATCTCATTGTGGGTTTGATTTGCGTATCTCTAACAATCAGTGATGTTGAGCTTTTCTTTTGATATGTTTCTTGGCCACAAAAATGTCTTCTTTTGAGAAGTATGTTCATGTCCTTTGCCCACTTATTAATGGGTTTTTTTTCTTGTACAATTTTCTTGTGAATTTAAGTTCCTTGTAGACTCTGGATATTAGACCTTTGTTAGACAGAGAGACTACAGAAATTTTCTCCCATTCTATAGGTTGTCTGTTCACTCCAACGCTAGTTTCTTTTGCTGTGCAGAAGCTCTTTAATTAGATTCTATTTGTCAATTTTTGCTTTTGTTGCAATTGCTTTTGGCATTTTTGTCATGAAATTTTTGCCCGTAAAGATCCACATCTTAATAAATCACATTCAGGGTTAGGATTTCAACATAGGAATGGGTGGTGGAGGGGCACAAATATTCAGTTCATAGCAGCAGTAAAGGCACATTATATCATGTCTATAATTAAGATCCAATGGTAGGTCGGTAGGGAGGGATATTGATAGATACACAGATACACATAGGATAACATGGTAACATGTTATATCTGAGAAATCTGAATAAAGGGCATGTGAGAATATTATTTCAACTTTTTTGTAAGTCTGCAATTATCAAAGTTAGAAGAAAAAACTCAGAGGGAGGAAGGAAGGGAGAGAGAAAAAGATCTGCACAAAAGCACTTGCCTTGACAGGTGGATATCCACAACCTTGAGGGGGAAACGTTGCCATTCTCTCTCAGAAACCTGCCTTAGTCTCCCATGGTACTAACTTTTGACAACTCATGCCCACAATAATTTACATCCCTTTTACTAGAATCTTACTTCACCTCCACTATTCTGAATATAGTCAGGTCAAGCCATAGAGCTGTAAAATGATGGCCTATCTTCTCTCCTGGCATTACATACCTCTACCTCTCCAACATGAAAATGTTGAGCTCACAATTGTAATTCTATAGTCATTTGCATCATCCTTGGGTTTCTATCTGTCTCTCTCACTGCACCATAAGACTCAGGAAAGCAGGGATTGGGTCTGGCTTTGCTGAAGGTTGTACCTTTAGTGCAAGACCCAGTGCAATGTGAAAATATGGGGCTCCTGGTTCAAGAACAAGTACAAGATCACAACAACAGATCATTAAACCAAGAGCAAGGTCCTTCTGAGCACAGGGCACGTGCATGCCCATGGGTTGCACCCAATGAAGCCAGTCATGGCCAGCACAGCACTGGTGGTACAGAAGAGGAGCTGCTGGTAAATGTGTGCTACATGAATGAAGGAATGAATGAAACTTTTAAAACACATTTCCAGGCTGTATGTAAAGGTGAAGTCTCCAGTAGTCAAAATTTTTATATTGATAATTGATGTGGGCCTTACTGAATCAACTCCAGATAGATTCTGGACTGCAGGGGTGCCAATTCCCATCATGCAGCAGGAACAATGTTGAGCTCCAGCACTCCACACCCACTTCCCCACAGCCACAACCAGGGACAGGCCATTCCGAATCTCCATGCAGGACAGCTCCTGCCAGCCTCCCCTCACTGTCTTCTTACCTTCTGCTTTCCCCTTTCTCCCCTCCCCTGCCCACATATCTCCTCTTTGGACTCAGTCCCAGTACAGAATGTTCTAACCAAGGAGTGTGAGCCCCTCTGGAGCCTGCAGCATTAATAATCCCAGTTATGCCAAACTGGGCACTGAAGTGAAGTCACCAGACCCCTTTTCACTCATGACCTACATTGTCATTGGTTCCATGGACTGTTCATTCTGCAACTCGAGGAGGAAAATGTTACTATGACAACAGCTCCTAGAGTTACAGGGATGTAAAACACCTACTTTAAAAAAAGTTCACTTTCCCATATGGCAAATGGACTTCATTAGTTGTTTCTAAATCAAATATCCAAACAAGGTGGGCTGAAAAGAGAATATTTTTAAGGAGGTAATTTAGATTGTAGCACCAGAACTACCCGTTGAGATACTGGAGAGTGAAGAGAGAGTACCATAGTTTTTTGGTTGTTTTTTAAAAGACTGATATTATTAGAAATTATCTGTGTGCTCACTGGCTAATGTGAACTTTTCCATATGAGAAGGAAACAGACGTCTGATTCTCCCTTCTTGTTTGGTTTCTATTACATTGTCCTCTTAGCTGTTTCTAGCTCTTCCCACTCCACCATCCAGCAAATGCTATGTGTAACAGAAAGAGAATAAGGCTCTTAGGTCTAAAGTCTCGCTTTGCTGTCTGAGTCCTGTGACCTCAAGCAAGTTATTTCTTCTCTGAGTCCCAGTTTCGTCACTGGAGACATTCATTTATTCATCACCCAAACATTCACAAAAGTTTCTTGAGCAATTACTATGGACCTGAAGTCACAATACCTCCCTGAGGAGGTGATGTGGCCTGAGACCAATGTCAGGCTGAAATCAATGTTGAAATCATAATCACTTGTTATCTCTGCTTCCTTTCCCTGACCCATGCCCCAGTCAGAGTTAGCAACAGCCTCCCCTAACTCTCACAGCCCCAGCCTCCCTTCACAGCTGATGTGTCTGTGTTACCCACTTAGACTCTGAGTGGGTTCCCCAAGGGCAAGAATTGGCTTGCAACCCACATGATCTCCCTGGGATGTGGCACCAAATCAGGCACATCGCCAGTGTCTATAAGTGGTACTGCACATTTTCTTGTGTTCCTTGTACAAACAATGGACTCAAATTATAATCACCTACCAATGGTGGCTCCAGAGTCCCTACATGGTTATGCTTAAGAGGGGTGCCCAGGGCCAGGCAAGGTGGCTCACACCTATAATCCTAGCACTTTGGGAGGCCGAGCAGAAGGATTTCTTGAGGCCAGGGGTTTGAGACTAGCCTAGACAATATAGAAAGACCCTATCTCTTACCCCAAAACCTAAAATACAATTTAAAAAAAAAAAAAAAAAAAGAAAGACCCTATCTCTGAAAAAAAGAAAAAAGAAAGACAAAAGCTGTTTTTAATTAGCTGGGAGTGGTGGTACACACCTGTAGTCCCAGCTACTTGGGAGGCTGAAGTAGGGGGATCACTTGAGCCCAGGAGGTTGAGGCTTTAATGAGCTATGGTTATACCACCTTTGCTTTAGCCTGAGTGACAGAGCAAGATCCCATCTTTGAAAATAAAAAATAAAAAAAAAATAAGTGAACAATCCTACAAGTTTAATGGAGCATTCACACCACACGTACTGGTCTCCACTTTTAGAATGCAAGGTCCTGGCGGGGAGGGGAGGTGTCTTACAGAGCTCCACACGTAGTGCTGCACTGCACACAGGGGACGCGCCCAGGTGCTGATGGGCAACACTGGCCAGGCCATGGGTTCTGGACTTGGTGGGTCTGTGGACGGTTGCAGGTCGCAGTCCATCTGCTGTGTAAATGGCTCTCCCAGTAACACAACTTCATCTGCTCACTTTGTCAACTTCACACACTCACTGCAGCCTCATCAATGAGGAAGACAATGGGCACAACTGGCCAAGATCCTCCTGGATGGAGACTCGCCCAGTCCATGAAGTTCCTTCTAAAGGGAAAGTGGCCAGAGCCCTGTGAAGCAGGAGGGTCCTGGGAAGGAGGCCTGCTCCTTAGCAGAGAAATACTCTGTTTGCTGCTTTAAGTGACATATGATGTTTGGGTTCCTACTTTTTCCCCTGGCACAGCCCTGGGCAGCCCCGGCCTGCCTGACTCCCAGCCTGTCTGTGTGGTGCTGCTGTGAGGTTTGGGCAGAAGAGGGGGTCGAGTGACTTCGTGTGTTGAGTTATCACAGAACAACGAGGGCAGGAAGAACCAGCCTTCTGCTCTGGAGTTCGGCTGAGCACTGCCCAGCTGCCACTCCACACTGCCATCAGCAGATAACAAAGTCAGAAAATGTAGATTGAGGTTGGCGGCTCCTCAGTAAGTTAAACATAGAACTGCCATGTGACCCAGCGATTCCACTCCTGGATATATACCCAAAAGAACTGAGAACAGACAAAAGCTTGTACATGAATGTTCACAGGAGCACTGTTTACCCTGTGATGTGACGATGACGATGATGAAGGTGATGACGATGCATGATACAGATGTCATCCACAGTTCCTAGCTTGTGACTACCATAACCACTGTTAGTCTTTTGTTATAACACTGGGGTGCTTTAGGCCTCAGAAGCAGGCCTCAGGAAACAAAATCTCTCTTGCTGACCTTCTCCTGCCCAAGTCAGTTCTCTAATCTGACTGTGAGTCCTAACACTCATTCCTGAGGAGGTCCTGCCCCACACCTTGGAGGAAGGAATGCTGCACGGAGAGGCCAGGAAGGATCTGAATGGAAAGGCCTTGGTGGGTTTAGATCAGTCCCTTTTGGCCAATCTCATTTCAACACAGTTGTCCATGCTTCAATCATGGACAGCCAATGAAGTCTCCATAAAAAACTCAGAGGGATGGGTCTGGAGCTTCTGGAGAGCTGGGCATGTGGAGACTGATGGGAAGGCGAAGAAGACCCCATCCACGTGCCGGGAGGGTGGGCATCCCACTCCGTGGGGACAGACAATCCTCTGCTTCTTGGGATCCTTCCACACCTCCCCTGTGTCTCTCTTCATCTGCTATTTATCTGTATCCTTTAGAATAGCCTTCTTAATAAGTTGGCAAATGTAAGGAAGTGTTTCCCTGAGTTCTGTGAGCAAATTATTCAAACCCAAACAGGTGGTCCTGGGAACTCCAACTTGAAGCTGGTTGATCAGAAGTTCTAGAGACCCTGACTTGCAACTGGTGTTTGGGGGTGGTGTGGGGGGCCGGTCTGAGACCTCAACCTGTGGGACCTGACACCGTCTCCAGGGAGATGGTGTTGGAACTCAATTGGAGGACACCCAGCTGGTGAGCACTGGTTGGTGTGTGCGAAAACCTCTATACCTTTGGTTACAGATGTCGTCTTCTGTGTTGGTAACTGTGGTGGTGGTGTGAGAGCAGAGGAAACAGTTTGAGAGACATTTTCCCTACATAAACCCAAATGTGCATCAGTGGATGAATGAATAAAACAAAATGTGGTACATCCATTCAGTGGAATATTATTCAGCAATAAAAAGGAAGAAAGTATTAGCACATGTTACAACAAGATGAACCTTGAAACATGATGCTAAGTGAAAGGTGGCAGACAACAGGCCACATATTGTATAATGACATTTATATGAAGTAGCTAGAAGAGGCAAAGCCACAGAGATAGAAACTGATGAGTGGTTGCCAAGGACTGCAGGGAGTAGGGGCATGGAGGGGCTGCTTAGAGGGCATGAGGTCTCCTATTGGGGTGATGAAAAAATTCCAGAACTAGGTAAAGGTGATGGCCGTACATTTGTGAATGTACTAAATGTGACTAATTATACATTTTATGTTATGTGTATTTTACCACAATAATTTTTTTAAAGAACGTGGATTGACCTAAATAAAAAATAAGAAGTTGCCTTTAAATCATGTTTTCTCTCCTCATCTCAAGTTTAGCCAAAATAATTTTTTTTTTTTTGAGATGGAGTCTCACTCTGTTGCCTAGGCTGGAGTGCAATGGTGCGATCTCGGCTCACTGCAACCTCCACCTCCTGGGTTCAAGTGATCCTCCTGCCTTAGCTCCCCAAGTAGCTGGGATTACAGGCACCCACCACCACACCCAGCCAATTTTTGTATTTTTAGTAGAGACAGAGTTTTGCTATGTTGGTCAGGCTGGTCTCAAACTCCCGACTTCAGCTGATCCGCCTGCCTTGGCTTCCCATAGTGCTGGGATTACAGGTGTGAGCCAGTGCACCTGGCCTATCCAATATAATTTTAAGACCAATAAGAGATTTCTTGTGCTGATCCTGGACACAGAGTGTGGCAGGGCCAGGGCAGGAGATGGAGAAGATGCTTGGGGTCATGATCTCTTTCTTGTTTGAACTTCACCACGCTCTGGAAATCCATATAGAGCCAGAATTCTTCCCTTATTTTTTAAAGAAAAGGGAACTCTGCATAGATGGAGGCAGGGCGTCTCCCTGTGAGAGTGCACCAAGCCAAATGACAGCTGCCGAGGGAGGCTGGCTGTATGGGGAGGGATGTTTTTCCCTCCCCATCTTCTGTTACAGGATTTAATGGCTCAGCAAACTGTGGAATTCGGGGACTTTCATCTCATTTCATCTGTTCCAAGCCATCACTGCAGGCAAATGGCCTTTATCAAATTACTTTCCTTCATTTTTCATTTAGACTCTTGTCTTCTGCTGTTACAGAAGCTCGTTAAATGCAAGACTTGATCCATGCGATGGACAAACATTTTCCCTCTGCCACCTGTGCCTTCACAGGCTCTGCACAAAGCGGGACAGGCTGCCCCTGTCCAGAAGGTGAATCAGCCCAGAACACATCCCCTCCCATCCTGGCCCCACTCAGCTGGGCAGTGCAGAGTTTTAGGTCAAAGCCAGCCAAGAAGGCAGGTCCCGGGAGGTTGCAGGCAGCCTGACTCAGCTGGGATTAGGAGACTCTCATCCGCTGGCCTGCCCTGCCCCTACAGAAGCCAGGCAGGACTTGAGGAAATCAGTGAGTCACTGTTCCTCTCAATGGCATTCCCTATGAGAGTGTGGGTGATCCAGGTTCTAACAAATACACTTCAAGGGGAAATGCAATGGAAGTAGGGTACAGTGCAGTAACTTGGTGAGAACATTTTTTGGGGTGCAGCAAGGAGTGCCTGAGAATACTGTGAGGCTAACGCAATGTTCTCTCGTGTTTGGTAACAGGATCTGGTAGGAGGAACATTGCCTCACACCAAACACAGACAGGCGCTTTTCAAAGTGATAGTAAATGCGTTAAGTGCTTCCTGAGAAACTCTAGAGTCACAAAGACAGGCCACCCTCCATCTGGATGCCACCAGGACATAAATGCGTGCTCTCTGGCTCACACTGAGGACAATAGCGACCGACTGGGGCACCAGGAGCTCATGTCTGCAGCTGTTTACTCTGCGTTTCAGTTCCTCCAAGAAGCAGGTCCCTCTGTTGTTGTCAAACCACAGCGGGCATCTCTTTCAAAATCTTGCTTTAGGAAATTCTACTTCTGTTTTTGTCAGGGTTGAATGGACACTTTTACCACAGTCACCTATTAGGTGAGGCTATGAATTCAGCAACCAGGCAAGTCCAGGAGACGTGGTGTTGTGCTTCCTAGCACACTGAGTCCATTCTGGGTCTGCAGCTGGTGAGGAATGGGGCAAAACTATTTTTATTTGGAAAATGAAACTTTTCTCTTGTCATGAACCGCCTGGGTCATGTCTGGGTGTTGTTGGCAGCCAGCATGCCCTGAGACCTCACCCAAGCCTAGTGTCTGCCTCTCCACAGCACTGAGCCAACCTGGGTTCCAGGCCCGGGGCACGATCCACACTCACCCTGCTTGTGTCCCCAGCAGGACTGCCACCACCCTCCCAGTCTGGGCGCCCCTCCCCCATGGTGCTCTCCTCATGCTGCCAACACTCATCCCTCCCTTCCATGCCCATGTTCTCTCGCAGCGACTCATGGAGCGCCCAGGGTGAAAGGGGCACTGTCCAGAGAAAGAGAAATGTGGCAAGGACGACCCGGGCCCGAGCTCACGGAAACCAGCACTCTGCAGGAAGCACCTGCTGTATGGAGGAGGGTCACCGGCCCTGGGTGGCTGGGGTGGGCTTCCCACAGGAGGTGACACACAGACTGACACCTCAAGAATAAGTGGACTTGCGCAGGTGCTGTTTTGGCTTTGCTTTCTCACTCCTTAAATATTGCTTTATCTTCAGCCTCTTTCATTTTATACATTACTTCACAGTGGCATCACTCAGGCCTGTGGTTTCAATGACAATGACCCAGTCAGTGTCCCTTCTCCTAGCATGAGGTCCACACATGTATTTTCAGCTACTTCCTAGACAAGTCCTGGAATGCTCCGCAGACAGCTGAGTCTTCATATGCCCAAGCTGAGCTCATCCTCTTGGCCCCCTCCCTCAAACTGCTTCCCTCGTCCCATCATGCCTGTGCAGTGAGAGGCACTGTCTTCTTGGTCATTGAGGCCAGAGAGCTGGCAGGCAGCCCAGCTCCCCCTTTTTCCACTGCTGAGAGTCTCTGAGTTCTACTGATGGCACTTTTTGTCTGTGTCCCCTGCTGAAGCCTCAGCCCAGACCCTCTTTCCTACTTCCTGATTCCTGACACTGCCCTGAATGGCTTCTCTGCCGTTGGTCTGCCCCAGCCCCATGTGGAACCACGTCCTCCGCACAGTCATCAGAGAGATCTTTCAAGGGCACAAAAGACCCTGCTGCTTCCCTGCCAATATTTCTGCCATTGTCCCCAGAGCTTTAGACGACCCTCCACCACCAGCACCAACCCCAGCTGAGCTGGGTGCTTGCCTGCCGGCCTCTGCTCCATCTCGGCCTGAGCATGAGCCTCTGCTGTGCTGCTTCTAGCAGCAGGGACAGGGCTGTCAAGCCTGGCCCTGGTGAGCATCTTCCTGTGCCGAATATAATTCCAAAGAGAGAAGATCTAAAATCCAGCTGGAGGTGACAGGAAAGAAAGGAAAACCTCCAGGTATCAGAAGAAAGGAGAGGGTGTGAAGCCAGTATGGGAAGAAGGTCAGGCTGAGGCTCAGCTCCGGGAGGTGCCAGCCTGAACAGGAATCACGCCTGGGGCCACATGCAAGGGAACGAGGACCGAGGCCCTGACCACAGGCTGCCCTGTCTGTGAACAGGATGCAGAAGACTGTCTTCCAGCCTGGCAAAGTGGCCCTTGCCATTGGGGGAGAAAACAAATCAACAAACAAATTTTCAGCAAAAACCAGAAACCTCACACTTTCCTCTTGCGACCTCTTGAAAAGCAAATCTAATGCAGCTCACCAAAGGCAAAGAGAAAACCTTAAGAATGCCCAGAGAGAAAAGACATGTCACTTGCACAAGAATATCTAGTGCGGGGAGTCAACGAACATACAGACTCTCCAAAAGGCTCAAGGAAAAGAACTGTCAACACGGAATTCTATCCTCAACCTGTCATCAGAGAGCGGGGGCCAAACAAAGGCTTTCTCAGACAGACAGGCAAGGTGGCTCACATCTGTCATCCTAGCACTTTGGGAGGCCAAAGTGAGAGGACTGCTTTAAGCCAGAAGTCTGAGACCAGTCTGGGTAATATAGTAAGAGCCCATCTCTAAGAAAAAAAAAATTAAATAAAAAAAGATGGCCAGGGTGGTGGCTTATACCTGTAATTCTAGCCCTTTTGGGAGGCCGAGGCAGGCGGATCACCCGACGTCAGGAGTTCAAGACCAGCCTGGCCAACATGGCAAAACCCCATCTCTACTAAAAATACAAAAAAAATTAGCAGGGTGTGGTGTAATCCCAGCTACTCGGGAGGCTGAGGCAAGAGAATCCCTTGCACTCAGGAGTCAGAGGTTGCCATGAGCCGAGATTGCGCCACTGCACTGCAGCCGGGACGACAGTGAGACTCTGCCTCAAAAAGAAAAAATGACTTTTTCAGACAACAAGTACTCTGAGAGTTGGCCAATTTTGGCTGTCTTGTAAAGAATCGCTGCGGGACACCGTATTAGGAAAGATACTGAATCTAGAAGGAAAGAGCAGAGCATGAGGCACCATGAGGTGCAAACAAACAGGCCAGCATATGAGCAAACCCAAATGCACATTCACCATGAGATACAAGAAAATGACTCATCTGGAGGGTTTAAAACATTGTTGAACTAAACTCCTGGATAATGGCAACATGAAAGATGGGGTATTGGTCCCAGGAAAGCATTCAAAGGTCCTTGTCTCATTTGGGAGGAGAGCAGGGAGACTGATGAACTTCAGGCTCCCTTCAGGCAAGCTCAGATGCAATAATAATAATAATAATAATAATAGGAAATAGATACAGTAGACTGATGCACAACTCTCAGAGCAATAGAAGGAAGGGCATAAAACAAAAGTGATCCATCATATAGAAGACAGGAAAAGGGAACAAAAGTAGTAAAGAAGAAACACGGGAACAAGAAGGCACAAACTAATAACGGAATAAATACATTTAAATATAAAAATGAGGACAATAAATAAACCCAGATGTGCAAACCTCTGGTTAAAAGGGATTTCTCAGATTTAATTTAAAAATGCAGTTACATGCTACTTATAAAAGATATCATTTAAATCATCATGACACTTTAAAAAAGGTATGGAATATCATATATAAATCAAATACTAAGCCGGTGAAAAGCATTGCTGGGGAAAAAGCTCATTAGAGACCAGGTGTGGTGGCTCCTGCCTGTAATTAGGATTACAGGCACTTTGGGAGGCTGAGGTGGGAGGATCACTTGAGCCCAGGAGTTTGAGGCTGAGCTATGATTGTGCCACTGCACTCCAGCCTGGGCAACAGAGTGAGACCCTGTCTCAGGAAAATAAAAAAAGGTCATTAGATAATTGTTTTATTTATTTATTAAGGAACAGTTTACCAAGAAGAGACTCTCATATATGTGATTTACAAAGATAAAATAACAAGTCCACAATCATAGTAAAAGTAAAAATAGGCTGGGCATGGAAGCTCATGCCTATAATCCCAGCAATTTGGGAGGCTGAGGCAGGAATGGGTTGCTTGAGCCTACAAGTTCAAGACCCTCCTGGGTAACATAGTGAGACCCTGTCTCTACAAAAAATAATAAAAAAATTAGCCAGTTGTGGTGGCAGATGCCTATAGTCCCTACTCAGGAGGCTGAGGCGGGAAGATTGCTTGAGCCTGGGAGGTTGAAGCCGCAGTGATCTGTGATTGTGCTACTGCACTCCAGCCTGGGTGATAGAGCGAAACCCTATCTCAAAAAACCCCCAAAAAACAACAGGGAGGGGAGCATCACACACTGGGGTCTGTCGGGGGGAAATAGGGGAGGGACAGCCGGGGGTGGGGTGTTGGGGAGAGATAGCATGGGGAGAAATGCCAGATATAGGTGATGGGGAGGAAGGCAGCGAATCACACTGCCATGTGTGTACCTGTGCAACAATCTTGCATGTTCTTCACATGTACCCCAAAACCTAAAATGCAATAAAAAATTAAAAAAAAAATAAATGCCAATACACTCAGTTAAGTATTTGCAAATGGTTACAGTTATTTTCCCCTTAAAGTTCATGTTGTAATATCGTTATTCTTTAAATAATTGTAAGAAGCAGCTATATTTTGAAAAGTGAGTTAATGTGGTAGCCTAAGATAATATGCCAGTATCTTCTAGTGTGTTCAAATTTGGTGTAGTATGTCTTTGGGAGTACATACTGCTTTAAATTATGTTTTTTAAATGATTAAAATAATTTAAAAGTTAAATGCAAATGAATCATTTGGAGAAACTTTGAAAGCCCTTTGTGGCACCCTAGGGTTCCAAGGAACACAGTTTGAAAAACATTGGTCTAACATTTTCTTTTAATGAAGAAAATTTGAGGCCCAGAAAGTACAAGCAGTAGCTTGGTGTTAGGTAATAGGAATTTAGGCCAAATACATTTTTACTTTTTAAATTTTATTTTTTTGATTATAAGATAATGTTCATTCTAGAAAAAAGTTTGAAAATACAGAAAAACGTACCAAAGGAAATAAAAAATAATCCATAATATTTCTGCTGAACAATAACCACTATTAATATTGGGGTATGTCTAAATTTTTACAAAATTGGGGTAAGGCTGTATATAAGGTCTTCTGTTTTTCCTCTTAATATCACATGATTTTTTTTTTTGGTTAATATGTTTTTTTAGTGGTTACATAATATCTTTTTCACATAAATATGCCATACTTTAACCATTTTCTAATTGATTGATATATTTTTATATTTTTCATTTTTTGGTGTTAATAAGACATGCTGTGATGAACATTTTTGCCTGTAAATTATTATTTCACTATTTTCACTGTTCTCTTTGTTTCATCAAGATAATTTCACAAAGAGTGAAATTATTGAATTAGAGATCATTATAACAAAAAAGGCTTCCTGCGAAGCCCTTGTGAGGGAAAAGAAATACCTATCCTCAACCATACCTAGGTTCGTAGTTGAGGCCCCTATAACAAAAGATTAATAAGAGCATACCAATTTATTTAATAGAAATTTCACATGACCCAGGAGTCTTCAGAAATGAAGACCTAAAGAAATAGGTAAACCTGTGTATTTGTTATGCTGGGTTTGATGAGGCAGTGGCTCATTGTGGAGAAGTGTGATTGGATAAGAAAGCATGATCTGTTGATACAGAGGCAACTTAGCAAGGCCTATTGGCCCAGTTTCTTCTCTGCATCCTGGGTCTTCAAAAAAAAGGGCATTTTTTCCTTTGGGTATAGGGAGGGCACCTCTTTAAATGAAGGTCTTCTTTTTTCAGTGATGGAAGGCAGGAAAAAATCAGAGAATGATCTTCCTCGGTTTTATGGCCTACTTAGGGGAGAAGGGCAGTGGAAGGTGAGAGAGACCTGCCTGCTTTTGCTGTTTTCTCAAATGCCAAGATACTTTGTGGGTAGCGTGTCCTGAATCCCATCATCCCTACTGAATTCTTCCTTCCTCTCTCCTATGGAAGTCCTTCCCTAAAGGAGATAGAGGATGGGGGCTCAATGGGAAAAATAATCTTGAGTATCTTGACATAAGCCTGTTCTTGTTTCCTCTCCGCAGGCGAATGCTTGTGTATGCTTGCACTGGTCCAAACACAGGAAAACTTGCAGATCTGCAGAATACCTCATGGGGAGGGGAAAGCTGTTTTTCACTCAAGGCCAGCTCGCTTCTGAGTACACAGGTCATCCCTGGCCTCTGCTGGAACAGGGAACTCCTAAGGCTCCCTCTGGGTAGGTCTTTGTCGAAGGGGGCATTGGCCAGAGCCCTATGAGGCAGCCAGGCTAGTGAAGGAGGCAGAGCGAGGAACCCAAACCATTTTCAGCTTTTCCTTTGCAGATCCAACCTTTTAAGCATACCTACATTTACCTGCAACGGCAATCGTTTTGCATTTTAATAACAAATCAAGTACGCTAACTTGCATTTGAAACGAAAGTGCCTTAAATGTCTCTGGCTGTCAGAATGAGATGTTAGGAGCTTGATGAAAAGCGAACAAAGAAGACAAAGTATGAAGCCTGGATACAGTGCAAAATGAAATAAAACCTTGTATGGCCTGTCAGGGGTGTCAGTTGATATTCATATCTAAAGCACATTATAGCATTACTTTGCAGCTCATAGCTTACTCATCTGTCTTTTTTAATTCATCACATTCGAGCCCACATCTTTTAAGTCTCGTGTGTCAACAATGGAAGAAATCTGTTAATTGACAAATGAGTGTCACAAATGTGAATTGGTGCCTTTACATCAGCGGCAGGTGTAGTCTCTTTTGTTTTTTGTTGGATCTATTATTGGCATAAGCCAGTGTAAGACATCTGTCTTTGTCGGAATGAGAAATGACAGGCCTTCTTCGCTGTCATTGTCTTAGTGCCTGCTCATTCTGTGAGATACTGTATAAAGATAAAATGTCAGTTAAAAGAATATGAAAAACTATCTGAAGGAAGTCCTTAAATTACTCAGAGAGGGGATCCGGGAATTGGGGCTGGAATTGAAATCTGAGTGTTTCAGTTTGTATCTATCACACCTATTTAAAAATAATATTTCCTGAGTAACAGGGTAAGGTTATCAGGCATTTAGGAAAATGTTATGTTGTGCCGGTATAATTAGCTTTATAAGGTGAGGAGAACATCTACCTTTGCAAGATATGAATATATTTATTATAAGGTCATCTCTCAGACAAGTACAGAATTGTCTCAATAAAAACATTCCAGGTAGGATTCTGGGCATTGATTTGCATGTGTTTTGAGATATTGAAATTGTTCGTCTCCAATTTCTTTTTCGGTTATATTCCTATCTGAGACTGATGAGAAGCATAATGAAATAAAAAGCAGCAGTTGTAGAGTGATGAGACAATTAGTGGGGAGCAAACTGTTAGTATCACTGAGCTCCTGGTGGGTTTAGATGCAGGCGAGTTCTGGACACCCGAGGCTCCGTTGTTAACGCCAGTTGCCACTGGTGAGAGAGGAGGTAGTGGGTCTGATGGTGGAGGAATGCTCCAGCGTCCTCTTCTTCCTGCTTTAGCCCAAGCTGGAGAGCTTGGATTTTTAGAGTTGGTGAGGACAGGGTGACCTCAGCTTGGCATGTCCTTAGTATGGGATGGGTGGGCTCTAAGGGGTGCTTTCCAAACTTGAGTGTGCACACACATCCCCAGGGAAATTGCGAAAATCCAGTGTCTAATTCAGTAGGTCTGGGGTTGGGCCTGTGAATTTGTGTTTCTAATGAGTTCCCAGGGGATGCTGAGCTGCTGCTTAGACCCAACTCCAGTGTCAAGGAGTTCAATCCATTTCTCCCACAGACCATCTGAGAGGCTCCTGTAGACAATGTGAGGTGATGAGCAGAGAGAAGTCTTTGGATGCTGGGGTGGACTACACTGTTCTGGATGATTTCTTCCTTTCTTCCTTTCTTTCCTTTTCTCTCTCTCTTTTTTTTGAGATGGAGTTTCACTCTTGTCACCCAGGCTGGAGTGCAGTGGTGCGATCTTGGCTTACTGCAACCTCCGCCTCCCGGGTTCAAGCGAGTCTCCTGCCTTAGCCTGCCAAGTAGCTGGGAACAGGTGCCTGCCACCATGCCCGGCTAATTTTTGTATTTTTAGTAGAGGCAGGGTTTTGCCATGTTGGCCAGGCTGGTCTCAAACTTTTGACCTCTGGTGATCCGCCTGCCTTGGCCTCCCAAAGTGCTGCGATTACAGGCATGAGCCACTGTGCCTGGCCTGCTCTGGATGATTTCTGTGTCAAAAATTGTTTCTTCTGTAGAAATGTTTCTAGTCCCTTCGGAGCAGGCTGGGATCCATTGATTTTTCTCTAGCTCTATGGGGCTGTAGGGGTCAGGGACAGGCCTCTCTCCTAAGTCCAAGTTACCTAGCCTTCTTTGAAGGGGTTGGCTCTGTGTGTGCATGTGTGTGTGTGTGTTGTGCACATGTGCTCACTGCGGTGAGGACATGTACTGATGTTTTTGTTAGCAGAAATTGTGTGTTTCTGTGTATAGTCCAGTGGTGTGTTTGAGGATAGGCATGTAGCAAGACTGTGTGTGCACTAGTTTATGTGTATGCTCTGCAAGCACACATTAGCTGTATGCTTAGGGTCGGACATGTACCAAATCTTGGGGAAAGGATGAGATGGAGCAAGGGAGGGACTTTGCCAAGAGGAGCCATAAGGCTCCATAGCTGATACTCATTTGAATAATCAGATCGATGGGATGTACGTGAGAAAGAAAGGAATGGCATGAGGATGTGCTGCTGGGGCTAAAATGGAGTCTTTGGTGTCATTAGTCTTTGGTAAACATATTTGCCTCCAAGGTTTCTCCTGGCACACTGCTGTGAAGCTGACTGACTATTTTCAGATGGAATAGACCCCCGGCAAAGTTAGACAATACGGCTGGGATCAGGGGAAGTCCTCAAATTATCATCAGAGGATCAAGGAAGGGCAAAATATGTGCAGCCTCAAGGCCAGACACTCTCCTCCCTATTCTTTTTTATTTCAGCTGGAACCATGACTCAGAGAGCACAAAGCCACCTCTTTTCTTTTCACGTAAACTAATAATGAACTAATGAGTAATTGGGAGGATGAAACTGGTATTTTGTGGAGGGAACTCAGGAAAGCTGATGGTCCTTTTTCCAGACTTTTCTCTCCTTCCCCGGGGCCTCTTCCTTCTTCTTTTCAGATTCTGTGTCCCACAGACCTTTTCCTGGCTGACCCTTAAATGCTCTGATGTGGAGGAATCTTTCATTTTGTTTTTTAAATTAAAACAAGGCTTACCTGAGGGGGGTGAGGCAAGCCACAGAGAAAGGAAGACAATCATCTCGTCTGAAAAAGGGATCTATGTTGTGCTACTAACCCTTGTCACTGTAAACTAGAATGGAATGTTTTTGTCACGTGGAGAGAGGCCCATTTTGCTTTCTGTGGAGGTGCATTAGTAAAAAGGAAGTTGCCAGAGTATACATGTGTCCGTGCACATGCCTTTTGTTCGCCTTCTAAAAATGGGCAAAGCATGCACATCTATCTTGTGTTTATCCATACACAGGTCTGTGTGTGCAGACACAGGCCAGATCCACACGCAGACATCCTTTTGTATGCATACTGTGGAACTAGGTACATAAGACCATTTTATGTGCCTTCTCTTGGTTTTTCATTGCCAGCTGTCATGGAGAATCTGAAACAGACAAAAATTTATTGGGTAGTATTTAGAAACATGTCGGTGGTAACGACTGCAGCTCTGATTTCAATTAACACCCACTAAATTTAGGCTAATGCAGTGCATTTGTAGACCTGTTGAACATGCTTGGCTTCACGTTACAGAAACTGAAGTGGCCACGGTTTAAAAAACATTTCATGCTGACCACTGCTTTCATCCTTCCCCCTTCCCCCAATCTGGCATATGGTAGTGGGCTCCCCTGTGAAATGCAGAGACTTCAAAATTCTCTCAGTTTGGATTTTTATAAAATGACCTTTCAATTGCAGAGAGCACAGTTAAAGTTTTAGCATCCAATCTTACTTAATGAAATACTACTTTGGAGTTCATAATTCATCATTTCTCACACCCTGCTCACCCCCTTTTCTGACTATTTGGGTGAAAACAGCTGGGGAAGTACTGTATTTTATGATTAAGGCACTAAAAGATTAGCCATAGGCACTGTCCATCCATGGGGCTACGGAATTCAGGCTGCTGACAGCAGATCTGTTTTGAATGGGACTCAGATTAAAGTGAGTGAAAATCATTTGGGGGCTAGGGCTTGAAAGGTCACACATGTGATGAATTGTGGGTGCTTGCCTGGCTTCCCAGGCGAGAACCGTAAGCAGTTATTAAATGCCATTGTGCATCAGGAAGGGCTGGTTGGTGGTGACTTTGAAACTTTCCAGAAGCAAGCCTGGGAGATTGCAAAAGGTAGTGTAAAGTGTTGGATGGGAGAGGATGTGCAGGGCTGTTGCTTAAATTTTGGGGGGAGATTTTTATTCCTCTCCCATCTTTGTTTTTTCCTGGGTCTGTAGTGATAGAACCATCATTCCAGGGGGATGGGGTGGGTCTCTGGGGGAAGCCTCTATGGTACCTTTTTTTCTTTGCCTGATAAGTTCTTCAGTCGCTCCCCGTTTTCTCTGGGTGCTGTGGGAATTGGCGGTTTTGCATTAGCCTTGGGCTGTTCTGTGAGCATTAACGTACCTTTATCGCCAGCTTCTCTCTTTTTCACCCACCGAAGCCATCTCGAGCTACTCTGGCCAGCTGTGCAGGCAGCAGGGATTGATAAAAAGTCTGGGCTTATTCCCTCGTAAAGGTGTGGGGCTTGGAGTGTCTTGGATAAGTAAGGCTGTGCCCTGCCCACTCCTCCAGCATTTTCCATCTCAGGTGGTGTGGCCAAGCCCTGTGGACAGAGTCCAGAAAGCCCCTTCATCACAGAAAGGAAACACCCTTACTGAATCCAGCCTTCTCATATTTGACCTGGATCTCTCCCACCTCTAAACCCTCCCCTCTTCCCTAGATTCTCCTTTTCCAGCTTTTGGGAATAAATCTCTCTGAAAAGGAAATAAAAAGTTAAAAACCAAACACCAAACTCAATTAGGTTCAGTTGGTGATTTTGTGGGTTCTTTTTTCTTTTTTTCAGTGACTCAGTTAATTTATTTAAGTTACCAAATGCTTGCTGTGAGTGATATGGGGGCTTAGGCATTAGAGATGCAATGATGACTAACACCTAATAGAGGAGATGTGAAGAAATCGGTGACTGCAACCCAGCCAAGGGAGGACATCCTGAGGGATGCATTGAGTATGATGACTTGGACACGTGGCAGTTGGCCCATCCTGGAGGTGACGGGAAGGGGTCCTAGAGTGGCGCCTGACTGAGCAGAGTCTGAAGTGACTAGCAGGCTGAACCGTTCGGGAGGCTGAGGAGGACGTTCCAGGCAGAAGGGCAAGTGTGAGCCATGGCAGGGAAGGGTAGAACAGTTGCAGCCAAGGCTGACTTGCCCTGGTGAGTGACTTCCCCACCTGCCATTATTTGACCAGTATAACATTTGACCCCTCATTGTCTCTGTTTATTCAGAGAGCACACAGTGTCTAAGTTGTGTGAGTTACTGTCCTAGGTGTTGAGATTTAGATCAAGAAGACTTCGCCCTCTGTGCCTCTTATTTGCCCCTACTCTTCTTCCTCTTCTTTTTCCCTCTTGACTTTCTCCCACCTTTTACCTCTCTTCAAGATAAGGAATTATGATCAGTCAGGGTAGGAGAGGGAAACAAAGGGTACAGCCTTCCCAACAAGTGTCTAATGTGATGGTTTCTGGAAGACCCCATGCTTGTGTGTGGGTACATCGTGGGGACAGGACTCTATGCCAGGCATCAAGATTGCAAAGTATTATTTATTCATACCTAGGTAGAAATGGCTGACAGTGGTATAAAAATCCCCAAGGAATATCTGCATGTTCCCATAACTGATCTTAATGGTTCGAGTATTAATGGTGGAGCATCAGGAATCTGGGACCAGGCAAAAATATTTGATTTTAGGGGAGAGGTTGGCGCATTGATAATAGCCCCAAAGGGCCTCACATAGATGGTTGTCATTTTCCCCCATACATAAGTTCCTTTGCTTTCTGTTGTCTTTAGTTAACTGAATTCTTTTTTTGGGATACGGAGTGGAGTTGGGGAAGACTGTTGGCCATATCCAAGGATGTAAAAGGAAGAGCCATTAGGAATCTCGTGCTGTCTTCATTTCTTTGTTACTGTGTGGTCATTGCATGTAGGGGACAGGGCAGCTACAGTCTCTAATCACAGAGATCTTTCTGGAAAGAGCCCTTCCAGAAGGAAGATTTGTCTTAAGAGATGCCCAGGGTGATGAAACAAACACCTCAGCAGTAGACTCCCCTTTGCCATGGCCCCAGTGCTCATGGGTTAGAGTTGGTTTGGAATTTTCTTTTGCTCTTGAGGTTCTGCACCTGAAGTGATGCTAGTTACCTTTCATTCCAATGAACTTGGAATGAAAGGAAAATTTTTTTTTCTTCCAGAGTAGAAGGTTTTCACAGGTCTTTGGGGGGCTGTTGGGCACAGGATTTGGGAGGGGGTAGGGTGGGAAGAGAATGCCAAGCCCTGCCGGGGGTGGAGTGAGGAGGTAGGGGCCTGTCTGCATTACTAGTCCATGGCGGCCGTCCAGCTTGTGGCCTCTCTTGCACAAAGGCTTCGTTCTGATTAATGGCACTCATGTCTTGGAGGCATGGATTGTATTAGACCTTGTTTAAAAGTGCTCACTATACATTCACTTCCCCTGGACGTGCACCAAAGTAGGACGAGAGGAAAAAAGGGAGCGAGAGAAAGGGCCTGCATTTGGAAAGGGTAGAAAGAAAGCTTTTTTTTTTCTTTTTTTTTTTAAATAAATGCTTTCTGTGACTTTCTGTACTCTTCAAGGCATTATCTCTGCAGAGCTCCTATGGGAGAGCAAGGGGAAAAAGTGAAGACAGACGTCTTGGGAAAGAAAATGGGTTTCCCTGCCAAAACTGGGAGATGGTGCCGGCTCTCTTGGCTTTTTAGAAACTCCAAGAAATCTGCTGACATTTTAAAGGAAAAAATAAAAAGAGAGAGATGATTTATGATGACATCACATGTTGCCCAAGCAGATCCTGTGAGAGGAAAATGGCTTTTATAGAGAGCATGTTGCAATAAAGAAACAGTGAGTCACTGGGGGAGCATCACCAATTGAAATGCCTTCAGTTATTTGCCCTAACTGCTCCCCAATCCAACCAAAGGCAACGGCAGCTTCTGGGGCCTTGCTCTAAAGAGATTCAGAGAGCTGAACCCAGAGTACGTGCTGCTTTCTGTTTCCACATCTCCCTCCCACCCAACCCCTTTCTGATGACTCTGATTTCATCCTGCATTCTTAGCTTGCTGTCAGCTAACATGGGTGTGCAGGTGTTGTATCGGCTGCCCGTGTGTGTGTGTGTGTGCACATGTGCACATGAGTGTGTGCTGAAGGGTGTGCCACCCCGTGTATCAAATGGTGGGCAGTGGAAGAGGATGGTGGCATGAGGGCCAGCGACTTCCTTGCTTTCCTTGGAGTTGCGGAACAATGCTAGACTTTTGCGGAGGGGTGGGTGTTTCTGCCGTGCTTGGAAGAACCTGGAGACTGGTATGGAGTGAGGGATCCAGCGTGAGGCCTGTGGGTGCGCACGGCCTTCTGGGCCCTGGAACCATAGTAACTGCGCTTTAAGCTTCAAACAAGGTGCAGAGCCTGGTGTTGGTCTCCATGGACTTCTTTCCTCTTGGTTGTCTATTGTGTGCTGTGCTCACCACCTGCAGGGTGCTAACTCTGAATCAGCAACAGGAAGGAGTCCAAAAACTAGTCTTTGGTGGCCCCACGCTTCTGATTCTTGGGTACACCTCTCCCCTTTTCCTCAAGACTCTAGTGTCTTCCTGCATTACCGCTGCCACCATCAACATGGTCTGAGGACCAGGTCAGAAATGCTTTTGTGTTAGGGTTGAGTTGCCAGAATAAGTTCTGCCTACCTTGCATTTATTTGCATTTCAGTGAAGATCAAAACATAAAGGTGAGGCCGAGTGTAGTGGCTCACACCTGTAATCCCAGCACTTTGGGAGGCCAAGGTGGGCAGAGCACTTGAAGCAAGGAGTTTGAGACCAGCCTGGGCAACATGTTAAAATCTTGTCTCGACTAAAAATCCAAAAGTTAGCTGAGTGTGGTAGCAGTCGCTTGTAATTCCGGCTACTGGAGAGGCTGATGCATGAGAATCACTTAAACCCAGGAGGCATAGGTTACAGTCAGCTGAGATCGCACCACTGCACTGCAGCTTGGGAGACAGAGCAAGACTGAGTCTCAAGAAAACAAACAAAAACTTATAAAACTGAAAGACAGAAATGCATTTGAAGGCGTTTCAGCCATCAGGAAGAGGGTCTAGGGTATTCTTCTGAGATGTGGGCTGGGTCAGTGGTGGTGTGGGGCAGGTAGTTGGCTGTGTCGGCTGTGGTGTGGGTGACGCCTGTCCTTCCCAGTCCCAGAGCTCACTCCTCTGCAAGACAGGTCCCTCCTTGTAGGAGCCCTCAGTCTGAGCAGCCCCACTGATTGTCTGTTGGAACAGTCATGTCCCCAGAGTACGTAAGGTTGAGGGGTCCTCTCCCAGGAGAAGGGCTGCTCACTTCCTAGGTGATGGTAATGACATCTGCAGGTCTCAGCGCTGGTGGCTTGGGCCAGCCCTGCCCTACTTTCCCATACCCGAAGGATTCATTCCAGTCTGGGAAGTCTTTGAAGCTTTGAGTCTTCCCTGTTGAATCCCCAGCCCTGGCCCAGCACATGTCCTTGGTGCAGAGCTGCTGCTGACCTCCCTCGTGGGTGGGTTGGTTTTTGAGCTCAGAGCTTGCTTCTGGGCTCTCTGCCTTGAGCAAAGAAATCAGTTTCCAGAGAGGAGAAAGGGCCTGATTACAGTTACATTCTTGGTGTCTTCTAGGGACAGACATTTTCTAACTGCCTTTGTAACAACCGTATGTAGTGGTAGTAATAAACCACTTATAATCCCATCCCCTTAATTCTGCTTTTTTTGGTGGGGGTTGGGCTCTGTTAAGCAAAACAGTTCCTGCCTTTAGGAAGTTCATCTGTGTTTAAAAAGCTTCCTTTTTTTTTTTTCCATTGAAAAAAGCCATAATTCCATCCAAAGAGCCGTTTCTCACCCTGCATATATTGTAGGAACTGGGGGAGTTGAACTTCAGCTTTGAACCAGGCATTTAAAACTATTAGCAACCCTGAAGAGTTGTTTCTATGATTTCCCTTTAATGTTTAGGGTAATGGAGGCAAAACCTGCCTAAGAACATGCAGCTCCAAAGTAGTGGAGTCCCAGTATGATACCCTGGTTCTGTCTGTTCTGAGCCTGTGCTCCCTCTGCCGAACCAATCCCTTGATAATGCTACATACGTGGTTTTGAGTTCCGTTGTTTTTCACTTAATGTGTCAAAAGCATTTCACTGTGTTTCTATAATATTCATGATAATCTTTTTAAATGACTACATGATTTTTCTCCCTATGCTGATGTACTCTAGGGCAAGCCAGTTCCTGAAATATTGAATGTTTATTTCTAATGTCTTTGATGTTGGAAATTGAGTGGTGAGTTCTGAAACTCCCTCTTGTCCCCCAAAAGGAGCAGCTGGCCTGGTGCAGATGTAGCCCTTTGAGGATCTCCATGTTGTTGAGGGAATGTGTCTCCCTGTGTCAGGGAAGGCTCATGGAAGGAGAGCTTGGATTCTCATCCTTGACCCTCTGGCTTCTTGCTCAAGCCATACCTCTTTGCTGGGCCCTTCAGAAATCCCTCATCTCCCCATCTTCCTAAAGGAGAGCCAAAACCTTCTGCCAGGTCTCTTTTTACCCACCAGTTTGCTCATCTTATTCATTAGTCCCAAATCCCTTCTCTTTGCTTAGAATCCTCCCTGTCTCCCCTCTTCCAAGTCTTCTCTACCAGCTCTGTCCAGCCTTTAAATCAGCTCAGCATCTGTAGCCTCCAGCCCCTCTGCCAATGTTGATTTCTCCTTGCCCCAAACTCCCTGAAACTCCACCCTTTTCAACTTGACACCAAATTATGTGCCATCATATGAATTCTTATCTCCTCAAAACCGGGTAAGGAAAGAGGCAGAAGGGACTACCATTCATGTACCCATTATATACCAGGCTCTCTCCAACTCTTGTCTCATGTAATCCTCATAATGACCCATTTGAGGTGGGATTCATTATCCCCTGCTTACAAGAAGAGGGGATAAGTTGTTTGCTCAGAGTTACCTAAGCCCAGGCAAGAGGAAATAGGTGTCACGTAAGTGACAGAATTCCCAAATGGCAGGGACCATTTCTTTAACTTCTTATCCATTCCCTTTCATGATCAGTGTACAGGGCAAGGCACACAGTAGGCACTCATTCAGTACTTATTGAGTTGCATTGTTGGACAGTTTCCTTTATGGGGATGAAAATTCCTCCTGTGTACTGCTGACGCAGGAGGGAAAAATCTAGTCCACCATGTATACGGTGTATGCTTTTCATTTCAAAGAGTGATCTCTGCAGCCTGGCAAGGGTCAGGTATTGACAAGAGGCAGAGAGGAGGGGAAACATCTTGAAGCTGCCTTCTGCCCTGAGCTAGAGCAAAGCCCCACATCTGTTCTTTGTCTTTGTTCTTCAGTTTCCCTTTCTTGCTGAGGTCCTGACAGGAAGCAGGAGGGTGGGTGTGACCAGATCTTAGAGCTGAATGATCTGGGCTTAGGAGTTCAAGGTTCAGGGGGCTTTGGTGTGAGAAGGAGATTGGCATGATCTGCCGTGTTGGTCACCTTTATCTTTGAGTGTCAGGTCAGGTTTACTTAGCATGGGGTTTGGTCTGTGTAACAGGTCTAGAGGTTTGCACCTCTTCTTCCTCCATGATGGACAAGGAGAGAGAGCTATTTTGACACCAGATTGGTTGGGAAGCTATGGAGATCTTTCCTTTTGCTGTTACCTAGCTCTGGGCTAGTGATATGAGATTGGATATAAATCAAAGTGGGGCCCAATTAAAGGTATATACCAAAGTGGGGGCAAACCTGGAGCTTTACTGCAGAGGCCAGCATAACATGTCATAGTAGAGTCAGGGATGAAAGCTACAGAAGTGGTAAGGGCTTTGTGGTGGGAGGGGGAGGTGCTGAAGAGCTAAAGAAATATAGAGATAGGTACTCTACAGAGATGACAGCAAGTGTTACTCAAAATAAGTGTGTCTGGAGGTGCTGGGTTCCTGAAGTTCAGTGATTTCTTCGCATCAGGATTTCCCAGAGTCTTGAATGCCAGTCTTGCAGTGCAGTCTCCCAGAGGTGGCTCAGCAACCTGCATTTGGAGGTGGAGTTGTTGGTACATCTGCAGAAAGTGTACCTAGGAATGTGGGCTCCAAAGGTAGGCTGCTTGGGCTCACATCTTGGCTCCAGGGATGTGTGGTGAGGGGATGAGCTCCTTAACATTTCTGTGGCTCAATTTCCTTATCTGTGGCATGCTGGTTGTGAGGATTAAATGAAGTGATGCTTGTAGGCTGCCTGTGTAGTGTCTGCTTCTGGAAACTGCTCAGTAAGTGTTAGTGGCTGCTGTTATTTGTGTTATCATGATTATGATCATCATCTCACCAAGGACCAAGGAGACTTTCCCCTAGAGCAGTTGTTCTCAGTCTGTGCCCCATCCCCGGCATCAGCATCACCTGGGAGTTTGTTGGAAACGCAACATCTTAGGCTCTATCCCATTGTGTATCAAGTTTGGTAGGTCTGGGGTGAGGTCAAAGAGTTTGCATTTTTAACAACTTCCAAGGTGATGCTGATGTACCTAGTCTGTGGACCCTGAGACATCTCCATGCATTGTGTTCCATGTAATATCATCTAGAACGTGCAGTTGCATGTGCTATTCCTCCCACTCCACTGTTATCTCTTCTAATGGTTAGATTATTTCTTAGCCTGAATTCCTCTGAAATAAAGGATTCCTGTGATTAATGCAGGAATACCTGGTGTCAGGATGAACTGTCATAAAGAAGTAAGGCAGTGAGTGTTTCCTGGTCTTTAAACCAGCCTTTTTTGTGTATGTGTCTCAGTTGGGCTGCTGTAACAAAATACCATAGACTGGCTGGCTTGTAAACAGCAGAAATTTATTTCTTACAATGCTGAGGACTGGGAAGTCCAAGGTCAAAGGGCTGGCAGATTCAGTGTCTGGTTCCTCGTAGATGGCTGTCTTCTCACTTTAGCATGGCAGAAGGGGCAAGGGGTCTCTTTCTGGATCCATTCATGAGACTCTGCCCCTATTACCTCATCATCTCCCAAAGGCTCTGCCTCTTGATACCATCATCTCGAGGGTGAGGATTCAACATATGCATTTCAGTGAAGGTGGAACACAAACATCTAGACCCTAGCAGTATAGGTCAGACTTGCTACTACAACAGACCCTCTGTCAGATGACTTTGGTACAAGGCAGTTTGCTTTGGATCTGGGAAGGTAGTTAGAGTAAGATGTATCCTGAGCCCCTCATTGTATACCAGTGTACTTTGTATTGTGTCCTATTTCTTGGGGGCTGGTCCCTTTGATGGATTGCACATGAATGTGTGACACAGTACTTGATTAATTTGAGAAACATGGCCTTGAGGTGTGACCCTGAAGACCCCTGCCAGTATCACTTCCTACAGGAAATTGTTCCTAACACTTGGCGCTGGTCTCTTTAAAGGTGTGTATCATGCTGCAGGGCTGGTGTTGCTGTATTTCACTGCCTGCTCACCATACTCTGTGCTCATTGACGGTGGAAACTAGTTATCTGTAGTCCAGCACTAAGAAACACTAAGTCTCCTCTGAGGACATTAGTGTAAAATCCCCGTGCTGTTGCTGGGGTCCTAGGAGAGCACTGGAGGTGGGCATCTGATGAGCCTCATGCTGCACCCCTGGTTGGACACTTAAGACCCAGGATGCCATAGCGCTTCGATTTTCTCCCTCTGGTCCCAGTTGCTTCTTTTCTGGGTTTCCTGAGGAGATGGTCCCTCTTGGGAGGCTGTCCCTGGAGATTAGTGTGGGTGTTGTGTAGCTAGAGCCTATGCCTTGTGGATGGGGAGGACTCAGGAGCCTGAGTGAGGAAGGAGTCGTGCAGGAGTCAGGGGCGGTCCTGGGGTAAGCCTGTCCTTCCTCCTCTGATTTTCCTAACCAGTGTTGATTTTGAGAAACTGGGACTGCTTCTGAGAGATAATTGGATCACTGAGTCCTGCTCCTTAGTCAAGTAAAGTACTCATTTTCCTAAAGAAACCAGTGAGGGGCTGATCATTGAAGTCCATTGTTTCAGGTAATTCATGGTTTCGTATCTAGGCTCCTTTGAAGTAAAAAGACTCCAAAATATAAACCTTTCTTCTATAATAGAATCCGCTTGTGTTATTTAAATCCCAGGGTTTTACATTACAATAGTCGCCCATCAGGCTTGGAGAGAAATGGAATTTCTCTGACAATATGGTATGTGGTGTTCTCGCTGGCTTAAAATTAAACCTAATCAGGAGGTGTCACTGAAGCCTGTGCTAAGTAAATGATGGAGCATGAAATAAAATGATTTATACCACTTTCTCCCCCAATAGGCAGTGCTTTTTTTTCTCCTTCCAAAAGAAGGCGTGGGTGTTGAAAGTGATTTTTGATTGTTTTTCTTAAGTGGTCCAAGACTACAACATTCTAAGAGCCACCCTCCCTTCTTTCCCACATGGTTGACTCTTGCTTGAACTTTCACGATTTGCAAACATTAGAATGTTCTGACAGCTTCACTGGAGATTCTCTGGTCTGACCCATCAGAATGGAAATTGGAGGCCAACCCTTTCAGGAGTTGCTGGGATCTGTACTTAAAGTGGTGTGATTCGAGTCTTGTTCTCACTGGGTTTCTGTTTCACGACCGCTGCACTGGGGTTAAGTTGGTTGGTTTTATGTCATTGTGTAAAGTTAATTAAAAAAAAATCACTGCTTGTGAACATGGGGCCCTAAATAGAAATATTTTGCACATGTGTGGCCCTGAGCTCTATGAGGGAGTGTAGTAACAGCAGCTCTCCAGAGGGAGCAAGGGAGGAGGGGTGGATGCCGCCCTGCCCTCCTACCCCAAATATTTGTAGACTCAGCCCATCTAATTCCTCCCCAAATTTGTTCCTGTCTCCTTTGTCTCAGTTAGTGGTGCAGCCATCCTCCTGACGCCCCAGGTTCACCTCTAAGTTCATGTTCTCATACCCTTAAGGATCACTATATCTGCCCCCATCTCCCACACCTTGCCAACAAAGCAGGAATTGCCTAGTGTTGCTGTCTGATCCAAGTTGCTCCCCTGCTCAAAACTGGTGTCTATAGAATCTAGGCCAACCTTGGAGCCAGCAGGTGACTTTTCTAGCTCAGCTTCTCCTTTGCCTGAGCTCCAGTCACATGAACTGACTCAGTGTGTCTTGCGTTTTCCCAGCTCTTGGTCTTTGTTTACGCCGGACCCTTTGTATTAGTTTTCTAGGGCTGCTGTCACAAAATACCAACAACTGTGGTATTTTGTTGGTAACTTAAACAACACAAATTAATTTTCTCACAGTTCTGTAGGCTCAAAGTCCAAGATAAAATTCCTGGGCTCCAGTGATTCTCCCATCTCAGCTTCCCAAGTAGATGGACTACAGGTGTACACCCTCATGTCAGCTAATTTTTTCTAGAGATAGGATCTTGCTATGTTGCCCAGGTTGGTCTTGAACTCCTGGCCTCAAGCAATCCTCCCGGCTTGGCCTCCCAAAGCACTAATCTCTTCTTTTTGTGAAGACATCAGTCATGTTGGATTAGGGCCCACCCTAATAACCTCATTTTAACTTAATTATCTCTTTAAAGATCCTATCTCCCATTTTGAGATTCTGGGGGTTAGAACCTCAACATTACAAATTTCTTTTAGGGGATGGGTACAATTCAGCCCATAATACCCTTCCCCTTAGGAAAGCCCTTATTTCTGTCTCCACCTGTCAAACAGCTACATGTTCAAAACTCACTCTGAATCAAACACCTACATGTTCAAGGCTCACTCTGAATGCCGCATTTCCATAAACTTCTCCCTAACTCTGCATGGTTGCTCAGCTGCCTTTTGTGTTCTAGGAGGCCCCCATGGCAGCCAAGTCCCCAGGTGTGACTGCTGTCATAAAGGCTGGATTTTTGCTTCTACCTCTTGGGGACACGAGGCTTGTATAGCTCTTGGGGCCCTGCTGTCCTCACCACAAGCAGTCCCTTCGGGCTAAGCATCAGTCAGGGTATACCACGTGTGGCCACCTGTATAATTCATGAGGGAGGACTGTGTCACCCAGGCACTGCTGCTCATTTGCAAGAATTATGGGCTTTGACAGAACTCCCTGTCGTGCAGGCCTCCTTGTCATATCTGTGGTAATTACTATTCCTCTCCTAATTACTTATCTTTTCCACATGGCCTGTTTCAGCTGCAGCAGAGGAGACCCCTGTCCTCTCCTGCAGGGGCAGCTGGGTCACTGCCACTGCTTCTGTGGCTCCCAAGGCACAGCCTCTGCTGAGGCCTCTTTTCTGGTTTCCTAGCTGTGCCTCATTTGGACCATTGCTCTGAAGGACCACAAGCCTGGAAGGAGGACTTTAAGCCTGTGTGCAGCCGATCACCAGCTCCAAGCTGCCAGCATTCACCTTGGGAGGAGGCAGCTCTCTCCCAAGATTATAACTTGCTCCAAGTCAGGTGGAGAAAAATAGCAAAGGGAGCATCATATTTAAGAGTTTGAATGTGCTGAGTGGATGCTTTGGAAACCTAACCTCAGGCAAAAGGTCCTTGGTTCAAGCTTGGTGACTGATGTGGCATTGTCTGCTGTTAATAACCTAGAGATTGAAAACCCTAGTAGGCCATATTTTTGCTTGTCAAGAGGGAATCTCCAATCTTTTAACTTTTTTAGTTTCAATATTTGATTCTGCTTGGGTTCGCCTCTACAGTTGCTTTGCCTTGTCCCTGATCACCTTACTGTATTTAATTGACTGAATTAAGGTTTCTGTTTCAACTTAAGTACTTAGCATTTTGCATTTAAAAGGCTGTTCTTAGCTGAATCGATCAAGCAGAAGAAAGGATATCAGAGATAGAAGATCAAATCAATGAAATAAAATGAGAAGGCAAGATTAGAGAAAAAAGAGTGAAAAAAATGAACGAAGCCTCCAAGAACTATGGGATTATGTGAAAAGACCAAATCTACGCTTGATTGGCATACCTGAATGTGACCGGGAGAATGAATGCAAGTTGGAAAACACTCTTCAAGATATTATCCAAGAGAACTTTCCTAACCTAACAAGGCAGGCCAACATTCAAATCCAGGAAATACAGAGAACACCACAAAGATAATCCTCAAGAAGAGCAACCCCAAGGCACATAATTTTCAGATTCACCAGGGTTGAAATGAAGGAAAAAAATCCTAAGGGCAGCCAGAAAATAAGGTCGAGTCACCCACAAAGGAAAGACCATCAGACTCACAACAGATCTCTTGGCAGAAACCTTACAAGCTAGAAGGGAGTCGGGGCCAATATTCAACACCCTTTAAGAAACACCCAGCCAAACTAAGCTTCAGAAGTGAAGGAGAAATAAAATCCTTTACAGACAAGCAATTGCTGAGAAATTTCGTCGCTACAAGACCTGCCTTACAAGAGCTACTGAAGGAAGTATTAAACAGGGAATGGAACAACCAGTACCAGCCACTGCAAAAATATACCAAATGGTAAGAACAATGATGCAATGAAGAAGCCACATTAACTAACGGGCAAAACAACCAGCCAGTAACAAAATGGCAGGATCAAATTCAAACATAACAATATTAATGTTGAATGTAAATGACCTAAATGCCCCAATCAAAAGACAGAGACTGGCAAACTGGATAAAAAGTCAAGACCCATTGGTGTGCTGTATTCAGGAGACCCATCTCACATGCAAAGACTCACATAGACTCAAAATAAAGGGATGGAAGAAGATTTACCAAGCAAATGGAGAGCAAAAAAAAAGCAGGGGTAGCAATCCTAGTCTCTGATAAAATGGACTTTAAACCAACAAAGATCAAAAGAGACAAAGAAGGGCATTACATAAAGGTAAAATGATCAATGCAACAAGAAGAGCTAACTGTCTTAAATAAATGTGCACCCAATGCAGGAGCACCCAGATACATGAAGCAAGTTCTTAATGACCTACAAAGAGACACAGACTCCTGCACAGTAATAGTGGGAGACTTTAACACTTCACTGATAATATTGGACAGATCAACATGACAGAAAGTCAAAAAGGATATCCAGGACTTGAATGCAGATTTGGACGAAGTGAACCTAATAGACATTTACAGGACACTCCACCCCAAATCCACAGAATACACATTCTTCTCAGCACCACATTGCACTTACTCCAAAATTGACCACATAAGTGGTAGTAAATCACTCCTCAGCAAATGCAAAAGAATGGAAATCATAACAAACAGTCTCGCAGACCACAGCACAATCAAATTAGAACTCAGGATTAAGAAAAGCACTCAAAACCGCACAATCACATGAAAACTGAACAACTTGCTCCTGAATGATGAATGGATAAACAATGAAATGAAGTCAGAAATAAAAAAGTTCTTTGAAATCAACGAGAATGAAGACACAATGTACCAGATCCTATGGGACACATTTAAAGCAGTGTCTAGAGGGAAATTTATAGCAATAAATGCCTGCAGGAGAAACAAGGAAAGATCTAAAATTGATACCCTATTGTCAAATTGAAAGAGAAAGAGGAGCAAGATTAAAAAAACTCAAAAGCAAGCAGAAGACAAGAAATAACTAAGATCAGAGCAGAACTGAAGGAGATAGAGACACAAAAAACCGTTCAAAAAATCAGCAAATCCGGGAGCTGGTTTTTTTGAAAAGATCAACAAAATAGACCATTAGCTAGACTAATACAAAAGAGAGAAGAATCGAATAGATCGCAATAAAAAACGATAAAGGGGAGATCACCAGTGATTCCTCGGAAATACGAATGACCATCAGAGATTACTACAAACAACTCTATGCACGTAAACCAGTAAATCTGGAAGAAATGGATAAATTCCTGGACACTTGCACACTCCCAAGACTAAGCCAAAAAGAAATTGAAACCCTGAATAGACCAGTAACAAGGTCTGAAGTTGAGGCAGCAATTAATAGCCTACCAACCAAAAAAAGTCCAGGTCCAGATGGGTTCACAGCTGAATTTTACCACACATATAAAGAGGAGCTGGTACCATTCCTGTTGAAACTATTCCAAACAATACAAAAGGTGGGAATCCTCCCTAACTCTTTCTGTGAGACCAACATCATCATGAGACACAACTAAAAAAGAAAACTACAGGCCAATATCCATGATGAACATTGATGTAAAAATCTTCAATAAAATACTGGCAAACTGATTGCAACAGCACATCAAAAAGCTTATGCATCATGATCAAGTAGGCTTCATCCCAGGGATGCAAGGCTGGTTCAACATACACAAATCTATAAATGTAATTCACCACATAAACAGAACCAAAGACAAAAACCACATGAATATCTCAATAGATGCAGAGAAGGCCTTCGACAAAATTCAATAGTCCTTTATGCTAAAAACTCAATAAACTAGGTATCAATGGAACATATCTCAAAACAATAAAAGCTATTTATGAGAAACCCACAGCCAATATCATACTGAATGGGCAAAAACTAGAAGCATTCCCTTTAAAAACTGGGACTGGACGAGGATGCCCTCTCTCACCACTTCTATTCAATATAGTATTGGAAGTTCTAGCCAGAGCAATTAGGCAAGACAAAGAAATAAAGGGCATTCAATTAGGAAAAGAAGTCAAATTGTTCCTATTTGCAGATGACATGATTGTACATATAGAAGACACCATCGTTTCAGCCCAAAACCTCCTTAAGCTGATAAGCAACTTCGGCAAAGTCTCGGGATACAAAATAAATGTGCAGAAATCACAAGCATTCCTATACACCAATAACAGACAAAGAGCCAAATCATGAGCAAAATCCCATTTACAATTGCTACAAAGAGAATAAAATACCTAGGAATACAACTAACAAAGGATGTAAAAGATCTCTTCAAGGATAACTACAAACCACTGGTCAAGGAAATAAGAGAGGACACAAACAGATGGAAAAACATTCCATGCTCATGGTTAGGAAGAATCTGTATTGCAAAAATGGCCATACTGCCCAAAGTAATTTATAGATTCAATGCTATTCCCATCAAGCCACCATTGACCTTCTTCACAGAACTGGAAAAAAACACTTTAAACTTCATATGGAACCCAAAGAGAGCCTGCATAGCCAAGACAATCCTAAGCAAAAAGAACAAAGCTGGAAGCATCACGCTACCTGACTTCAAACTATACTACAAGGCTACAGTAATCAAAACAGCATGGTACTGGTACCAAAACAGAGATATAGACCAATGGAACAGAACAGAGGCCTTCGAAGCAATGCCACACATCTACAACCATCTGATCTTTGTTAAACCGGGCAAAAACAAGCAATGGGGAAAGGATTCCCTGTTTAATAAATGGTGTTGGGAAAACTGGCTAGCCGTATGCAGGAAGGTGAAACTGGATCCCTTCCTTATACCTTATACAAAAATTAACTCCAGATGGATTGAAGATTTAAACATACGAACTAACACCATAAAAACCCTAGAAGAAAACCTAGCCAACACCATTCAGGACATAGGCACAGGCAAGGACTTCATGACTAAAACACCAATAACAATGGCAACAAAAGCCAAAATAGACAAATGGGATCTAATTAAACTTAAGAGTTTCTGCACAGCAAAAGAAACAATCATTAGAGTAAACCGGCAACCAACAGAATGGGAAAAAATTTTTGCAATCTACCCATCAGACGAAGGGCTAATATCCAGAATCTACAAAGAACTAAAGCAGATTTACAAGAAAAAAATGAACAAACCCATTCAGAAGTGAACAGACACTTTTCAAAAGAAGACAAATATGAAGCCAACAAACCTAGGAAAAATGATCATCATTGGTCATTAGAGAAATGCAAATCAAAACCACATTGAGATACCATCTCACACCAGTTCAGGTGGCGATCATTAAAAAATCTGGAGACAATAGATGCTGGAGAGGATGTGGAGAAATAGGAACACTTTTACACTGTTGGCAGGAGTGTAAATTAGTTCAACCATTGTGGAAGACAGTGTGGTGATTCCTCAAGGACCTAGAAATAGAAATTCCATTTGACCCAGCAATCCCATTACTGGGTATATATCCAAAGGATTATAAATCATTCTATTATAAAGACACATGCACATGTATGTTCATTGCGGCACTGTTTACAATAGCAAAGACCTGGAACCAACCCAAATGTCCATCAATGATAGACTGGACAAGGAAAATGTGGCACATATACACCATGGAATTCTATGCAGCCATAAAAAATGATGAGTTTGTGTCCTTTGTAGGGACATGGATGAACCCGGAAACCATCATTCTCAGCAAACTGACATAAGAACAGAAAATCAAATGCTGCATGTTCTCACTCATAGGTGGGTGTTGAACAATGAGAACACGTGAACACAGGAAGGGGAGCATCACAAACTAGGGTCTGTTGGGGGGGCTAGGGAAGGGACAGCAGAGGGTGGGGAGGTTGGGGAGGGATAACACGGGGAGAAATGCAGATATAGGTGACGGGAGGATGGAGGCAGCGAACCACATTTCCATGTATGTACTTATGCAACAATCCTGCATGATCTGCACATGTACCCCAGAACTGAAAGTATAATTTAAAAAAAAGTGAGTTGCATTTTTTGTTTCCCAGAGAATATATAAGTTATGTAATCTATTAAGTGTGCAAGAACATTATATCTAAAATATGTACTACCTTAATTCAAAAATAGGTTATTGCTAAAATGCTAATGATCACATGAGCCTTCAGCCTGAGTTGTAATGTTTTTGCTGGTGGAGGGTCTTGCCTCAATGTTGATGGCCACTGACTGACCAGGGTGATGGTTGCTGAAGGTTGGTGTGGCAGTGGCAGTTTCTTAAAATAAGACAACAGTGAAGTTTGCCACATCAACTGATTCTTCCTCTCACAAAAAATTTCTCTTTAGCATGTGATGCTGTCTGACAGCATTTAATCCACAGTAGAATTTCTTTCAAGACTGGAGTTAAGTAAGTCTCTCAAACCCTGCCACTGCTCTATCAACTAAATTTATGGAATATTCTAAATCTTCTGTTGTCATTTCAACAAGTTTCACAGCCTCCTCACCAAGAGTAAATTCCATCTCAAGAAACCACTTTCTTCACTTATCTAAAAGAAGCAATTCCTCATCTGTCAAAGTGTTATCATAAGATTGCAGCAATTCAGTCTCAACTTCATGCTCCACATCTAATTCTATTCTTTTTCTATTTCCACCACATCTGCTATGACTTGCTTCATTGAAATCTTAAATTCATCTGATATAGTTTGACTGTGTCCCCACCCAAATCTCATCTTGAATTATAGCTCCCATAATTTCCACATGTTGTGGGAGGGACCGAGTGGGAGATCACTGAATCATGGGGGCAGTTTCCACCATACTGTTCTCACGGTAGTGAATAAGTCCCACAGATCTGATGGTTTTATAAGGGGTTTCCCCTTGTGCTTGGTTCTCATTCTCTCTTTCCTGCTTCCATGTAAGATGTGCTTTTTCCTTTCTGTCATCCTAATTGTGAGGCCTCACCAACCTTGTGGAACTATGAGTCAATTAAACCTCTTTTTCTTTATAAACTACTCAGTCTTGGGTATGTCTTTATCAGCGTGTGAAAACGAACTAATACACAATCTGCATCATCTGTGGGAGTTGAAATAATTTATTCCTAACTCCTATTCATGTTGATATTTTGACCTTCTCCCATGAATCATAAATGTTCTTAATGGCATCTAGAATAGTGAGTCCTTTCCAGAAGGTTTTCAATTTTCTTTGCCTAGATACATCAGAGGAATCACTATCTATGGTAGCTATAGCTTTACAAAATATGTTTTTTAAATAATAAAACTTAACACTTTGGGAGGCCAAGGCAGGAGGATTGCTTGACCCCAGGAGTTAGATACCAGCCTTGGAAACATAGTGGTACTGTGTGTCTAGAAAAAAATTTTTTTTTTTAATTAACTGGGTGTGGTGTCCCATGCCTGTAGTTCCAGCTACTCAGAAGGCTGAGGTGAGAGGATCGCTTGAGCCTGGGAGGTCACGGCTGCAGGGGGCTCATAATAATAATACTTCAGAGTCAAAACTACTTCTTGATCAATAGGCTGCAGAATCAATGTTGTATTAGCAGACATGGAAAGAACATAAATTTCCTTGTACATTTCCATTAGAGCTCTCGTTTGACCAGGTATGTTGTCAAGCAGCAGTAATATTTTGAAAGGAATCTTTTCTTCTGAGCAGCAAATCTCAACAATGAGCTTAAAATATTCAGTAAACCGTGCTATAAACAAATGTGCTGTCATCCAGGCATTGTTTCATTTACAAACTACAGGCAGAGTAGATTTAGCAAAATTCTTAAGGGCCCTAGAATTTTCAGAATGATACATGAGTACTGGCTTCAACTTAAAGTCACCAACTGCCTTAGCTCCAAATAAGAGAGTTGGCCAGTCCTTTGAAGCACTGAAGCCAGGCGTTAACATCTCCTCTTTAGCTATAAAGTCCTAGATGGCATCTTCTTCCAAGGAAGGGCTGTTTTCCTTCCTTATCATTCATGTTTTGACTGGAGTAGCACTTTTAATTTTCTTCAAGATGTTTTCTTTTACATTTACTACTTGGCTGTTTGGCACAAGATGCCCAGCAATTGTCCTGTCTTGGCTTTCAACATGCCTTCCTCACTAAGTGTAATTATTTCTTGCTTTGATTTAAAGTGAGAGACACGTTCCTTTCACTTGAACACTTAGAGGCCAATGTAGGGTTAATTGGCTGAATTTTGATATCGTTCTGTCTTGGGGAATTGTGGATGCCCAGGTAGGGGAGAAATGGCCGGTCAGTGGAGCAGTTAGAATACACACATTTATAGATTAAGTTCACCATCTTTTATAGGTACAGTTTGTGGCACCCCAAAACAATTAAAATAGTAACATCAGAGATCAATGATTGGCCAAGTGTGGTGATGCATGCCCTGTGGTCCCAGTTACTCTGGAAGCTGAAACAGCAGGATCACTTGAGCCCAGAAGGTTGAGGCTGCTGTGAGCCGTGCTTATGCCACTGCACTTCAGCCTGGGTGAGAGAGTGAGACCCTGCCTCAAATCCAAACAAAACAAAACAAAACAAAAACACAAAAACAAAGCAAAGAAATAGTCAGAAAAGATCACTGATCCCCATAAGAGATATAATAATAAACTTTGGAATACTGCAAGAAGTACCAAAGTATAACACAGAGGAAAGATATGAAGTGAGCACAGTTGTTGGAAAAGAGATGCTAAAGGACTTGCTCCATGTAGAGTTGTCCCAAACCTTCAATTTCCAAGAAGCATAATATCTGCAAAGGGCAATAAAGTGAAGAACAATAAAACAAAGTACGCCTGCATGAAGCAACAGCAGTAGCATTTGAACGCTAGAGTTGTTTTGTCATCAAAAGTTGCCAAAGATGATATCTAACAGCTGTTAAGAGTTGAGTATCTGATTGGACAGATGAGGAAGAATAGTTGCTTCCTAAAGCGAGTGTTAAGCTAATATTAAGGGCAAGTCAATTGGAATATTTCTTTCATTATTCTAAAGCTTTTTTAAGATTAGTTTTTTGAATAACACTTCTGGAGCTGGCTGATATAATAGAAAGAAAATGGATTTTGTCATTCTACAGACTTGAATTTAAACCACACTCCGTCCTTCACTAGTTCCGTGACCTTGAGCAACTTCTTTAACTTTCTTAGCTCAGGTTTCCTACTCCATTTGATACAGTTGAAAAGATCTACCTCATTGGGTTGCTGGGAGGATGATAGCAGAATTCATATATAAGGGGAAAATCAGGGCTTGGCTTTTTCCAGATTCCTTCTTGAGGGTAGATCAGATGGAAGACTGGTTGAATGTTTGAACTATCAGCTGGAAGTCAGCCAGCCAGATGCTCAGAAGGTTCAAAATCTGGGCTCCAATGGACAACCTAGCAGGCCAGACAAATGTTAGAATATTGGATTCTAGCCAATTGTATGTGTATATATATATATGTGTTTGTCAGTCATCTGTGTTACTTTTTAGTTAAGGGCCTTAACACCAAGAGTCAGAGATAAAGGAAAAGTATAGAAGTAGTTGAGAGGATTATATAGATTTAGAGAAGACACTAATCAAATGGAATTGGTGTGAGCTCTACAAATACAGCTTCAAGGGCAGAGGGTTTTAAACCTTTAAAACTTGCCTACTTCTGCAGCCTTTGGGTTCCTCTGTAGATATTTTAATGGTAAATAATGTTTCTCAAGAATATTGAAATATCTCACTCAAGAATTCTGGAAACATTTTGTATACTGTTTTGGGCTTAGGACTTTGAACAACTTTGTGATCAGAAGGTAAAGATATTATTTTCCCCTTCCTATTGGTTATATAGAATGTAAGTTCTTCGGACATTAAAATTTCAAGACACCACAGGCAGAGAATATGGATGTGGGTAAGATCCCTGAAAAGAAAAGTCAAAAGGCCTCATCTCACGACTGTTGGTAAAGACTCTCTTTATAGGATGTGTGTTGTCATGGTATTGGAGAGTAGGGACTGAATTGGGAAGAAATTGAAGACATTATAGCGTGGTAAAGGGACTCAGCATATATAAGCTATGGAGAAAAGTGCATTTCCTTTGGACATCACACAGCCAGCTTACAAGACACTGGCAGATATTATGGAAATGACAAATGGCTAAAGATTCTGTGATTTCAGACTGGTCTCCACATTATCTGAGCTGTAACTTCAGAGTTGAGAGGGAAATTGGGTGGAAGTTGTTCTGGTAGTGTTAACAGCTGGAGGTACTTTGAGAAGTGGGGGTAGGCACACATATATCAACCACAAATGTTTTTGACACACCTAAATGTCAATTCAGCACAGTTGAATATTTACTTAGAAACATTTGTGCACTTATCCTTCTAATATATGCTGTAGGACATGTAAAGGAGGTATATATTATCCCTAACTTAGAGGAAATAAAAGTCAGATTCAAATGCAATTTTTTCTTTTTATTATTTACTAATGAATCTTTTAAAACTTCTGTGTGAGAAGCTTTGAGAATCAGGCTTAGGAACCTGTAAAGCACGAATTTTTCAGACTTATTTTGTAATAATAATTAAATAAAAGTATAACTTTATTGATAATAACAGACTAATAAATTTAAAATATGTATATTACACTATAGAATGTTTCCTCAGTCTTTCATATACTAACTTCATAATTTTTGTCAAACCTCAAACCACTTGTAGTAGATTTATTTGTTACCTAAAACAAATTATTTCTTTTTATTTAAATTAACTTGTTTGAAAAAGAAATGCGAGGCAGGAGAATTGGTTGAACTTGGGAGGCAGAGGTTGCAGTGAGCCGGGATCATGCCACTACACTCCAGCCCAGGCAGCAGTGCCAGACTTCATTTCAAAAGAAAAGAAAAAAAAGGAAGAAAAAACTTGAAAAGAAATATTCCTTGCCATAATAAAATATATTTGTAAAAATAAGTGCAATTAAAACAAAATAATGTAATTAAATTCAAGAAAAATACTTTTGCCTGCTGAAAGAAGACCTGTCACCTACTCTCCCTTTGCTTAAAAGGGAGAAGAACAAGTGCTAGAAGGTGTGAAAACATACTGACACCAAATAGGGATTTTCCTTTTTATATAATTACAAGTATTAAAACAAAATTGAAGTAATTTTGGTACCATGTGATTTAATATTATTGAATGCATGTCCAATAGTCATCTAAAATCATCATGCTCCACACTTTGGTATTCACTGCCTTAAGGCTTCCAAGGTCAAGTGTATGTACTTAATTTTGTTTAGCCTTACAAGAATAACACCATATTCATTTATTAACCCAATTTTACAGATGAGAAGACAAAGGCATAAGGAGGTTAAAAGCACCCCATGTTTAATTAGTGGTATATACAGACGCAAACCTAGATTTTTGAGGGACAAAAGTTGTTTCCCATTATGCAATCATTATATTATTATGTTATATACTATTATGTATTATATATTTTACAGCTATTATTGCATGCAATTTTATTATTAATGAACTCAAAGAAATGAGTAATAATAACAATTATTGAATATTTTTTATCAAGCTGTAGGAAGCTAAGTTTTCCATATTTAATACTCTAATAAGCATTTTATTAATTAGAGAAACAGCCTCTGCTAACGGTATGCTTTAAGAGGGACCTCTGCTAATTGTGTGCATTAAGAGGGATGTAAGTTAGTTAGTAAATTTTATTCATCTGTTTTTGTATATAGTAATACACATTTGGAGTGAAAAGAGATGTGACCCCGGGTGGCAGTATAGAGAATGTATTCCTGTGCAATGGATTTAGAGCAATGGAAATGGGGTCTCCTAATGTTGAAAAGTACAAGGCAATGATAGAGGGAGAAGCAAAGAACTGAAGAAAAGATTTAGAAAGACTAAAGTATAAAATGGATTGCAACTTTTGACAAAGCCAAGGATAACCAGAAGACCCTAGTTACATTTTGGGTAAGAATAAGATCATCACATGAATAAACTCAGTGGTGCGGTTTAGAGTGCAAAGTTGACGGCTGACGTAGGAGAGTACTCTGTAATCTCTAGTTTGCTTTGCCTTTTCTCTTAAAGAGACTGATTTCAACACTAAGCTGTGTAGAATAAACATTGATTGGGAGGAACAGAAGATGAAAATGGGATAAAATATTATAAGAGATAATCCTACGGCTAAAAATGAGTTCACGTTTCCTCCTGTGAGCAAATTTAACCCCAGAATATAATCTCCTAGGGTGCAAATGAGGACAGTGATACATGAAGGAGGAAGGAAAAATGGAAAAGGGGAAAATGTAAATGTAGATTCACATTTTGAAAAGGAGGGGGAAAAAGATCTATCCTGCTATTCAGGACTAGAGAACTTTAACTTAACCCTGGATAAGGTCCTAGAATAAAGTATTAAAGATGTAATTCATAAAAATCTAGAGGGAGATCCAGCAAGAGTTCACTAAGATAATTTCACAATGGAGTAACATCATTTTGTCCCTTAGCAGGAAATAATGCCTGTTGAATGAGAGTATCCGACATTCCACAGGCATTTTGGGAACACTTTCATAAAATTTCTGAGGAAATGATGAAGAATGGGTTTAATGCTATAATAAATACCCAACTGGAAGATGGTTCCCATGTATCCAAACAAGGGCTGCTTAATAAGATGACAGCATGCAAAGAGGAGGTTCTTAATGTTGCTTCCCAGGATTTTTCCATGTGTAATATTTGCTGCAGACTAGATCTACTGGTGATGAAGCTTCGTTTTTGTTTGTCTGAGAAAGTCTTTATTCCCCCTCCCTTTTTTTCTTTTGAGATGGAGTCTTGCTCTGTCACCAGGCTGGAGTTCAACGGCATGATCTTGGCTCACTGCAACCTCTGCCTCCTGGGCTCAAGTGATTCTCCTGACTCAGCCTCCTGAGTAGCTGGGACTACAGGTGTGTGCTAACATGCCTGGCTGATTTTTGTGTTTTTAGTAGAGATGGGGTTTTGTCATGTTGGCCAAGCTGACCTGAACTCCTGACCTCAGGTAATCCACCCACCTTGGCCCCCCAAAGTTCTGGGATTACAGGCATGAGCCACTATACCCGACTCTCCTTCGATTTTGAAGGACAATTTGTCTGGATATAGAATTCAAGATTTTTTGTTTTTGTTTTTGCTTTCAAGACTTTAAATATTTTATGCTACTCTCCTTTTGTTTATATAGTTTCTGAAGAGAAGTCTAATTGTTATTTTTAATTCATCTAAGGCAGAATTTTCTGCCCCTCTAGCTTCTTTCATAATATTATCTTCCTGTTTGGTTTTCTGCAGTTTGGTTTGGTTTTGGCATTTATCTGGCTTGATATTCTCTGCTATTCGTGAATTTGTGATGTGGTGTCTGTCATTAATTCTGGAAAGTTTTCAACCATTTCAACTATTTCTTCTTCTCTCTTCTCTTTATTTTTCTCCTTCTGACATTCCAATTACACGTATGCTTTACCTTTTAAAATTGTCTACAGTATTTAGATGATATGTGATTAAAAATTTTTTTTTTCTTTTTGCACTTCAGTTTGCTATTAATGATCTTAAATCTCACTGATTTTTGTTTCCTCAGCTGTTTTGAGTCTGCCGGTGAGCTCACATTTCTATTAGTGTTTTTTATTTTGATCATTTCTTTTGATTCTTAGAGTTTTCATCTCTTAGTTTACATTTCTCATCTCTTCTTGCATATTGTCTACTTTTTCTATTAAAGCCATTAACATATTGATTTTAGTTATGATATTGTAAATTCCCTGTCTTATGTCTTCATCACTTGTGATTCTCATGATTGCTTTATCTCCTTAGACTATTTTTGTTCGTTTGTTTGTTTGTTTTTTCCTGTCATGCTTTGTAATTTTTTGTTCCAGCCAGACAGGTAAATAGACAATTAGGCAAGTAGGTCTTTATTGTGAGGATTTATATTAATCTGGCTAAGTGCTGGGCTATATTTACTGTTTGCTATTAGTGTGGTTGTCAGAAGCTTCAAATTCTTCCTTAATTTTGTTGCTCACCTTGACTTTAGGCTTCCCTAGGTGCTTCTCAGAATCTCTGTTTTGCAGATTTTTCAACTGTGATCCGCTGTCATACGGGAGCCCTATTGCTGAGGTGGGAAGGTTCTGGGATGGGGAAGCATTCCATAATCTTATTAAAATTCCATCTTTTGAGGGCCCCATGTTTCTGAACACAGCTTCACAAGTGTTTCTTCAGTGATAGAGCTTTTTAATTTTTCCCTTAGGAAAGATTAGAAGGCTAGAGAAGACAGGAAAGAAAGGAATGCCCTTCCTTCTTTTTGGAATAAGGCTCTGGGAAAGTCGCCCTGCAAAGTAGGCCTTTGTTACGGAGAATTCTCCAAGGGTATTTTATCCTCTTTTCCTGTCAAATCCAGGGGAGGATCTTTTTCACATCCTTACTATGAGAATTTGGCCGGGTTCTTGGAGGCAAAGACTGTGGCCCCCAGGAGCTTCTTTTCTCACATGAGTCCACATGCGGCCTCCAGCAATTTGTCCACATTACCAGGGAAATGCTCCTAACAATTTCTGACTCCAGCAGCTTCTTTTCCAGGTAAGCAGATCTCAGCTGTCTCTCTAGATACACCTGTCTCTCCAAATTTTGGGGTAGTGTTTTGCCTGGAAACTTCAGTTATTTGATGAGTTCAAGAAAAGTCATTGTTTTTGTTTATCTAGCTTTTTGTTGTTGTTGTAGGAATGCTTCTCATCTTAGTGCATATTAGACATGAAACTGGAAGTCCTCAATTCTTCTATGTTTAACATTTATGAACTGTCTAGGTGATGTAAAGAATTTGGTCAGCCAGTTGAAGATGAATTAAACTAATAAGAACAGTGACTATACAAGGTGGCAAATTTGTGATACTATTAAACTGGACAATGACATGAATTTAACCAAATGTATCATCCGAAGGATAACTTTAAGTTCCTGCCTTGGTTTCAAAACACATTTTTCATGGATAGGAAAGAGGAGCTGATCCTTAACAACGACATCCATAGAAACGATCTGGGGCTCTGAGTCATCATTTAGATTATCATGAGTCAACAGTGGGGATCAGCTTCCAATATAATTAAAGCATCAGTTTGTCAAATTGCTTGTGTCAGAGGCGTGTGAACCAGAGCAATTGCATCTTAAATAGGAGCTGGGTAAAAAGAGACTGAAATATACTGGTCTGCATTCCCAGACGGTTAGACGGCTAAGGCATTCTAAGTCACAGGATGAGATAAGGGGCCAGCACAAAATACAGGTCATAAAGACCTTACTGATAAAACAGGCTGCAGTAAAAGAGCCAGCCAAAATCCACCAAAATGAAAATGGCGATGAGAATGGCCTCTGGTCGTCCTCACTACTACATTCCCACCAGAGCCATGACAGTTTACAAATGCCATGGCAACGTCAGGAAGTTACCCTATATGGTCTAAAAAAGGGAGCCTTGAATAATCCACCTTTTGTTTAGCAAATCGTTAAGAACTAACCATAAAAATAGGCAACCTGCAGCCCTCAGGCTGCTCTGTCTATGGAGTAGCCATTCTTTTATTCCTTTACTTTCTAAATAAACTTACTTTCACTTTGCACTATGGACACCACCCTGAATCCTTTCTTGCGTAAGATCAAAGAACCCTCTCTTGGGGTCTGGATCGGGACCCCTGTCCTGTAACACTTAAAAGTATTAAACAAAAAGAAGACCCCAGCTGAAATACACTGGGTTAAACCTCTTTCTTTAATGAAGACCTTCTTAGAAACTTTCATTACTCAATTTCATCCATGACTTTTCAAGTGGACAAAGAACCTGTATCATTTTTCAAATTTATTTGACCATAGATCTGTTTCGGAATTCTCGTTCTGGAATTTAATAATTGTGAAAAAACTAGGCAAGCAAGATACATAACCTCTGAGGATCTTAGTTTGCTCACTTTTAGAACAGAAATAATGATACCTATTTTACAATCTTGCCGTGAAAATTAAATAAGGATAAGGTTGAAAGCATGCCATAGTGCTGGACACATAAGCAGTGCTGAGTACATGTCAATTAAAAAAAATTTTTTTTTTTAAATTTCTGGACAAAACCTTAAAAAAGGTATTTAGGAATGAGTCCTATTGATTTAGCAACTTGTATGATTAGGGCATTTATCAATCACAAAGGACTTCGGTCCAGGAACAACCCTTGGTTACTGGCCATAACGATATCAGGAGGGTCCCAAGTGATGGGCACTTGATGAGAGAATTAGTACTCTGGCTTTTTATCAACTTTAGAGAAAGTATTTCCATATTTTAATTCATATTATATCTATCCTAGTATGTATCTGTCCACTATCAGCCTTGTATGTAGGCAAATAAGAGTATGTTCAGAGAAGAATGTTTAGCACGGTAAAAATATTCACTATAAAGGTATGTGAGGATCTGCTAAAGGAATCAGAGATGTTTATTCCAGAAAGGTGAAGACTTGGGGGAAGGGGTTGGGCATGAGAGCTGTCTTCAAATATCTGTCTTCAAATATCTGATTGTCAGGTGGAAGACAGGCTAGACTCATTCTGTGTGTCTCCAAAGGGTTCAATCAAGTGATTGTTTCAAAATGTGAAAGCTTTAGGTCATGAAAGTTCAGCTCTACACAACTAAAAGTTTTCAGAACTCAGAGTAGTTCAAAGAATAGCTGCCCCTATCAAGTGCTGAGTTCTCCATTACTTTAAGATGTTCAGAAAAGCAACAGTTAAATGCCTGGAATGGATGTTGTAGAGAAGATACAATTACCATAATTATTTTTATAGATTCAACTCAAAGATCCCTTAATCCCTGAGCATCTTTGGTTCTATGACCAAAAGGTGGAAGTTCTTAGTGGTAATTCTCCCATTTCTGTAAACTATATAAATTATGCTGAGTTTATGTCCATCTTTAGCCATAAAAAAAGAGAGCTAAGATCTACGTAAATTAACTAGCAAGACAAGCTGCTGGTAAGTTAGAACATGAGTTGAGAGCTTCTTCATTTCTGAGGGCTACTAATGTGAAGAGAGAAAAATAAAAGCAGTTCACTATCACCAAGGATATACAACTCAAACCGGAGGTCAGTTTATTTATTTATTTTTAAATTTTGAGATGGAGTTTCACTTTTGTTGCCGAGGCTGGAGTGCAGTGGCATGATCTGGGGTCACTACAACTTCCACCTGCTGGGTTCAAGCAATTCTCCTTCCTCAGCTTCCCGAGTAGCTGGGATTACAGGTGCCTGCCACTATGCCCAGCTAATTTTTTTTTTTTTTTGTATTTTTTAGTAGAGACAGGGTTTCACCAAGTTGGCCAGGCTGGTCTCGAACTCCTGACTTCAGGTCATCCACCCACCTCAGCCTCCCAAAGTGCTGGGATTACAGGCATGAGCCACCATACTCA
>CAUYLG010006279.1:0-13779 GCA_963573385.1 Cacajao melanocephalus | reverse complement strand
GAGACAAAGGATCTTTCAGCAACACAATTTTTACTTCCTGGACTGCAGGAAGGGTACTCTTGCTAGCTATCTTGCCAAGAGAGTACAATGAACAAAGGAAAAGCAGACATATTTATCCCTTATGCATTTGAAGTTGTCCTTACTGCTATGTCTGATCTCCGCTGGCTGGAGCCAGACCTCACAATTTAGACTAAAACCTGGTTGGATGACATTTTAATACTTTTCTAAATAGGTAAAAGCAATGGAGAGCTGGGACATGCCTATGAGCATGTCCAGCACAGATGTCTTGGTTAAATTACAAGGATGTAGAATGTACTACATGCCTGTAAGCATGGCATGTCTAACAGCTACGTAGGATAGGGCTTAACAAAGAGCTATTAACACACTTAATGATTTATAATTTCACAAGAAAGAAAACTTTAAAGAGGAACTTTTCTACTTCCCTCACATGGCCAACTACTCCTCCTTTCTGCTGCATTCTCCTTCCCTTGACTGGGATCTTCCTTCTTTGAATGAAACAGAAATAGATCCATTTTATTTAGTCAAATGGCAATATCATCTGCTGTCCTAACAGCTTGACTGAACAGACTTTTATCTTAGCTTCACTGCCTGATGGCAATATTCCAACTCCATCAGTTTTGGGGGGTGATGAACAGTCTATGCAGGCTGGTAACATTGGGCGCCCATGGAATTGGGATAACTTTAGATCAGTTAGGACAGCAGTTCTCAGGCATGGTTGTATATGAGAATCACCTGGAAAACTTTTGAAACATACCGATGCTGTGCATGCCTTACTCCTAGGCAATTGTAATTGCCTTAGTTGGTCCAGAATAGATCTTGTTAATGGATCCCTTCAAAAACCCCACAAGTGGGCTGGGTGCAGTGGCTCACTCCTGTAATCCAAACATGTTGGGAGGCCGAGGCAGATGGATCATGGTCAGAAGATTGAGACCATCCTGGCCAATATGGTGAAACCCTGTCTCTACTAAAAATACAAAAAATTAGCTGGGCGTGGTGGCACGCGCCTGTAGTCCTAGCTATTTGGGAGGTTGAGGCCTGGGGAGCAGAGGTTGCAGTGAGCCAAGATGATGCTGTTGCACTTCAGCCTGGGAAACAGAGGGAGACTCCATCTCAAAAAAAAAAAAAAAAAAAAATCCACAAGTGGCCAGTAATGCCTGTAATACCAGCACTTTGGGAGGCAGAGGCAGGAGGATCACTTGAAGTCAGGAGTTTGATACCAGCCTGGCCAACATGGTCAAACCCCATCTCCATCAAAATACAAAACAATTAGCTGGCTGTTATGATGCACACATGTAACCCCAGCTGCTCAGAGGCTGAGGCTGGAGAATCACTTGAGCTGGTGAGGCAAAGGTTGCAGTGAGCCAAGACCATGCCACTGCACTCCAATCTCGGTGATCTAGCCAGACTCTGTCTCGAAAAAAAAAAAAAACCTCCACAAGTAATCAGTGACAAGGACCATGGACTTGGGATCTTCTATTCAAAGGGCAGATTTAAAGCTGACAAAATTCCATCTAAGTTTTCTGGTCTAAAGTGCACTTCAATCATCTGCACATATTCCATTTTACAATTAGCTCACACTCATATTTGCAGAAAGCTGAAAAGTAAAATGTGCTCATTATACAATGCCATACTTCACAGGTTGCAAGAGATTTTCTCATAGATTTTTTAATTTAACCCTTAAAGTAACTCAATCAGGTAAGCAGGGCAAAGTATTAGTATCCACAATTTTCTGGTAAGGAAATAAGTATCCTGAGCCAAAGGAGGATCCAGACTTCTGGTTTTCATTCAGTGCTGTTTAATTACATTATTCCTACCCTACAGTGACAGTAAATAACCTCGAATATCACATAGAGGGAGGAAATGTTGCTAAAGAGTTAAGAGCAAATATTTTTCTTTTATTTTGAGGCAGAGTCTTGCTCTGTTGATCAGGCTGGAGTGCAGTGGCATGGTCTTGGCTCACTGCAACCTCTGCCTCCCAGATTTCAGCGATTCTCCTGCCTCAGCCTCCTGAGTAGCTGGGATTACAAGCACATGCTACCACACCTGGCTAATTTCTGCATTTTTAGTAGAGACGGGGTTTCGCTATATTGGCCAGGCTGGTCTTGAACTCCTGTCTTCAGGTGATCCACCCACCTTGGCCTCCCAAAATGCTGGGATGACAGGCATGAGCCATCACACCTGGCTGGCTTACCACTTTTCATAGTAGTCTCATGGTCATTTGTATTTCCTTGGTATCGGTGATAATGTGTCTTTTATTTCTGATTTTATTTGTTTGAGTTTTTCCTTTTTTTTTCTCAGTTTCTCTAAGGGTTGTTCATTTATTTATCTTTTTAAAAAACTGACTTCTTTCATTGATTTTTTTCTATTGTTCCTCTAGTCTATATCTTATTTATTTCTGCTATAATTTTTACTATGTTTTTCCTTTTATTAATCTTGCACTTGGTTTGTTTTTCTTTTTCTCTTTCCTTGAGATGTGAAATTACATTATTTGATCTATTTCTTTTTTCTTAATATAGGCATTTATTGCAATAAACTTCACACTTACACTGCTTTTGCTGTATCCAATAACTATTAATGTTGGTTTTTTATCTTTATTTGTGTCAAAATATGTATATTTTTAAATTTTAAATTTTTAATTTCTTAGGGTACATAGCAGGTATACTTATTTATGGGGTACATTACATATTTTGATACAGGCATACAATGTGTAATAATCACAACAGGGTAAATGAGGTATGTATGACTTCAACCCTTTATCCTTTCGTATTACAAGAAATCCAATTATACTCAGTTATTTTAAAAGATACAATTATTATTGAATATAGTCACCCTGTTGTGCTATCAAATACTTGGTCTTATTTATTCTTTCTAACTATATTGTTGTATCTATTAACTATCCTCACTTCCCCCCACCCCTACTACCCTACAAAGCCTCTGGTAATCGTCATAACTTTCTCTAACTCCATGCGTTCAATTGGTTGTATTCTTTTTTTTAAAAAATTTTTTGAAATGAAATGTCACTTTGTCCCCCAGGTTGGAGCGTACAATGTTGGGATCTCGGCTCACTGCAACCTCTGCCTCCCAGGTTCAAGTGATTCTCCTGCCTCAGCCTCCCAAGTAGTTGGGATTACAGGTGTACACCACCAGACCCAGATAATTTTTGTATTTTTAGTAGATATGGAGTTTTACCATGTTGGCCAGGCTGGTCTCAAACTCCTGACCTTAGGTGATCCATCTTCCTCAGCCCCCTAAATTGCTGGGATTACAGGCATGAGCTACTGCACCCAGCTGAGTTCAATTGTTTTAATTTTTAGCTTCCACAAGTAAGTGAGAACACATGAAAGTTTATCGTTCTGTGCCTGGCTTATTTCACTTAACACAAGGTCCTCCAGTTCCATCCATGTTGTTGTAAGTGACAGGATCTCATTCTTTCTTATGGCTGATAGTAGGCCACTATGGATAACTAATATACTTTTTTATCCACTCATCTGTTGGTGGACAGTTAGGTTGCTTCCGAATTTTGGCTATTATGATAGTGCTTCAATAATAAAATAATTCTTTTTATTATTGATTTCTAATATTATACCAAGGCAATAAAAAATACATAATATGATTTCAAACGTTTAAAATTTGTTAAGATGCCTTTTGTGGCCCAATGTATAATCTATGTTGGAAAATGTTCCTGTGCCCTTGAGAAGCGTATATTCTTCTGCTGTTAGGTGAAATAATCTATATATGCCTGTTGGGTCTATTTGGTTGATAGTTATTCACATCTACTGTTTCCCTTCTTACTTTCTGTGGGATGAACTATCTAGTGTTGAAAGTGGGATACAGTAGTCCCCTACTGTTTGTGTATTGCTGTAAGTTTCTTCCTTCAGTTCTGTTAATATTTTGCTTCATATATTAGGTGCTCCAATGTTGTCATATATCTGACAGTTGTTATAACATTTTCATGAACTGATCTCTTTATTATTATGTAGTGATTATCATATAGTGATGACAAAATTTGGCCAAAAGCCTAATTGTCTGCAATAAGCATACCTGCCCTGTCCTCTTTTGCCCATAATTTGCCTGGAATATATATATATATATATTTTTTTTCTTCAGAGATGGAGTCTCACTCTGTCACCTAGGGTGGAGTACAGCAGTGGTGAAATCTTGGCTCACTGCAACTTCCACTTCCGGGATTCAAGAGATTCTCCTCCCTCAGCCTCCTGTGTAGCTGGGACTATAGATGCCCACCATGTCCACCTATTTTTTTTTTTTTTTTTTTTTTTTTTTTTTTTTAGTAGAGACGGGGGTTCACTCTGTTGGCCAGACTGGTCTTGAACTTCTGACCTCAAGTGATCAGCTCTCCTTGGCCTCCCAAAGTGCTAAGATTACAGGCAGGAGGCACTGCGCCTGGCCATCTTTTTCTATTCTTTCACTTTTAGTTTAAGTGTGTCCTTAAAGCAAAAGTGAGTCTCTTGTGAGCCACATATTGTTGAGAATTGTTTCTTTATTCATTCTGCTATTGTGTGTCTTTTGATTCGTGGGTTTAATCTATTTACTTTTAACGTAATTTTTATAGGTAAGGACTTACTATTACCATTTTATTAATTGTTTTCTGACTGTTCTGTAGTTCCTTTGTTCTTCTCTTTCTGTGTTCCTTTGTGATTTGTTGGTATTTTTGTAGCGGTAGGTTTTGATTTTTGTGTGTGTGTGTGTGACATGGAGTTTTGCTGTACGATGGTGAAATCTCAGCTCTAACTGTAACCTCTGCCTCCCTGGTTCAAGCAATTCTCCTGCCTCAGCCACCCAAATAGCTGGGATTACAGGCAGGTGCCACCATGCCAGGCTAATTTTTACTTTTTTGAGGTGGAATCTTGTTCTGTTGCCCAGACTGGGGTGCAGTGGCAAAATCTCAGTTCACTGCAACCTTCACCTCTCAGGTTCAAGTGATTCTCCTGCCTCAGCCACCCAAGTAGCTGGAATTACAGTCACCCACCACCACTTCCGGCTAATTTTTGTATTTTTAATAGAGACAGGTTTCACCATGTTGGCCAGGCTGGTCTTGAACTTCTGACCTTAGGTGATCCACACACCTTCGGCTTCCCAAAGTGCTGGGATTACAGGCATGAGCCACTGGGCCTGGCCTTTAAGATTTTATCGTTTGTATATCAGTTCCAAAAGTATGGAATTTTGGAATTGTGGCCACCATTATATAAAAATAGTAGGAGGTAATTTTTTCTGACTGGATTTCTGCACTAGGCCCCAACAGATCAGGCAAAACCAGCGTGAAGTCAACTTTTTATTTTATTTTATTTTAATTATTTTGTTTATTTTTTTGAGATGGAGTCTTGCTCTGTCACCCAGGCTGGAGTGCAGTGAGGCAATCTTGGCTCACTGCAACCTCCTCATTCCGGGTTCAAGCGATTCTCTGGCCTCAGCCTCCCAAGTAGCTGGGACCACAGGTGCTTGCCAACACGCCCAGCTAATTTCTTCTATTATTAGTTCAGACAGGATTTCACTGTGTTAGCCGGGATGGTCTAGATCTCCTGATCTCATGATCTACCGCCTTGGCCTCCCTAAGTGCTGGGATTACAGGAGTGAGCCACTGCACCCAGCCTATTTTATTTTATTTTGTTAAACAACTTTAATCTGGGTCATCACAACTTCTCTGCACGGTAATAAATATCTCACATGATCAACATGTTTTGTTCTGGGGAAGGGGGCAAGAGCAGGAGGAATTCACCTTCTTAGAAAGTCCAATCCAAGTTGGGAGGGGAGAGGGGGTGGGGAGAAAACCCTTCCCGTGCCTGTGGCAAAGTGCAGGAGCCACCATCCCCAAACTAACCTGAATCTAGCCCCTCTGGGGAAAGAAGGGGTGTGTGAACTCCCCCTATTCCACAGGTGCCTTCCTGTGGCCCAAGGCTGGCACCACCCTCCAGCTTGCAGCCCTGGCAGGAGCGATTTTGCATAAAGTGAGAATCTCTGAAGGTCACACACTCGGGGTTATGTACAGGGGCTGGGAGGAGGGAGACTGCCCCTGCAGACCCCAGTTGTCCCCTGGCACCAGGAGGGAGCTGCGGGGGTAGGGGGTATATATAAGAGGAGCAGGCCTCATTCTGCCCCAACTGGAAAGGATGAAATGGTTTTACCCAGGAGGAGATAACCATACTGCCTTCCACCGTGAACCCACATACTGTCCACGTACTGAGGAGGTCCTGTGAGTCCTGGAATCTTCTCCGGGGTCCCTCACCTGCCTGTGGCAGCTGTGGAGGGACCTGGGGGTTGGGGGCAGGGCTGAGGAGCCCCCTCCAGCCAGGCTGTCCAGGCCCAGACTCTGGGGCAGAGGCACTAGTGGGTCAGCCTGGGCGGCATCGGAGTCCAAGCAGGGTGAGGTGGGTCAGAATCCCCATGGGGCTGGGAGTCAGGGCAGGGGTAGCAGAGGTGCCAGTGGGGGGCAGTTAGGGGAGAGGATCCTCAGCCCCCGCGCTGCTGCCTGGGAGTGGCCTGCACGATCTTCTGGGCACCACAGATACCTTCAACTGCAGGTGGAACAGATGCAGGTGGCAGGTGCAGGGCCGCTGGGAGCTGCTGCCTGGGTCCCAGAGGCTGGTGCCAGGGCAGGTGTGGACTGAAGCTGCTGGGCAGCGTGGGCAGGGTGTTCTGCACACAAACTTTGGAGGGCAAGATGTGTGCATAGCGGGCAGGAGGGCGGCTGTGGCCTGGAGAACCTGAAGACGCTGTAGTCCTGGAAGAGCTGCATGACCAGCGCCTGGCTCTGCTCCAGGGTGCCCGTAGTGAGGAGGATGGCACCTTCTCCGACTCTGGCTCTCCAGCCTGTCCTTGGCTTCTGTACCTGTAGGGGCAAAGGGGAGGCTGTCCCCCTCGCAGTTGGCACTCTTGGGGGTATTGGGCTCCGGGCTGCAGCTGGAGCATCTTCTCATCTGCACTGGGGCGAGGTGGGGTCCTCGGGTGCAGGATCCTAATCTGCAGGGCTCCCTCTGCCCCACCTACCACGGCTCATTTTTGCTGGTGCACGCCCCGGTCCCTGGGTGTCTCAGCCCAGCTGCTGCCTAGGAAGGCGCTAGTGCCCTGCTTTCCCCGCTGCTGGGAGGGGCTGTGATGACTGAGGGGCCTGGTGGCTCCAGGCTGCCCACACTTTCGGTCTCTTACACCAACAGGTGGCAGGATCCATGGTGAGGAACCAGGTTGCCTTGGAAGGTGTCACTGGGCCCCAGCCCCAGGGGGTGGGGTTGTAGGGGGCCCGCTGTGCTGCCATGACCAGACTCCTGGGCCTTGAAGATTCCTTGGCCCAGTGAGAAGAAAGTGGCTGCCAAGGTCGAAGAGGAAGCAGGCAGAGAGTGGAGGAGGAAGACGGGGTGGGACCATAGCCTTTGCCAAATGCTGCAGGTAGGTCCGGGGGCCCTGGGGGCTCAGGGTCCAGCAAGCGGTGGCAGGAGGTAAAGGAGGAACGGATGACAGGTGAAAACACCTTCTCACCAAAGCCCTTGTTCCCCTCTAAGTCCTCCCCAAAGCTGTCCCCACTCTCACCGTTGGTCACCTGCTCCATGCACTGTAGGTCAATGTCAGCGGTGCCCAATTGTCAGCAGTGACATCATCATCCCCTTCCTCATCACGGATGACCATGTGCTCCTCATCCTGGCTGTGTCCTCACTGGCCACATGCTGGGAATGAGAAGCTTAGGTGGGCAGCCGTGGGGCTGCCTGCTGGCCACCAAGTTACCTCCCTCACGGGGGGCTGCAAAGAGGCCTGGAGCTCCATACTGGGTAGAAGGCTTTGGGCCAGAGTAGGATGCAGTGCCAGATACCACCTGCGTCAGTTCCTATAGTGCCTGATGGTCCACTTCCCCCTCATCTACACTGCATACCCCACTGTGGGAGAAGGCTTGGGGCCGGGCTGAGCCAGGTTCCCTGACAGTGTGTAGCCATTCTTTCCCACAGAAGCTGCTCCTCGGTATCCAAGCTCAGGAGTGTCTGGGCTGAAACTGACAGGAGCTCAGAGGACACCCCAGGGGCAGTGGCAGTGCCCGTCTCTGACATGTTTCGCTCCCGTGAGCCCTTGTGCCCTCCTGCTGGCCCCAGGCTTGTGGGCTTGGCCTCCAAGCTGGACTTCTTTTGGTCCATGTTGCAAGTGGGCCACCTTCACCTGGGAGGGAGGTCATGGTACTTCTGCTTCTCATTGGGCACCAGGGCGTCCACCACTAGCCCAGGATCTGGCCGACAGTCCAGTTGTCCTGGTTGGGGTGACGCTGGTGGGCCCTGCCAGGGCCTGGTGCCACTGGCTGAAGATCATGACTGCCACTTATGGGCCACCAGATGTAGTCCTTGTCCCATTTGTTAGGGCTGTGTCCATCCTTCTCAGAAGATGAGTACTGTTCCTTGGGCAGGGCACTGTGGGACTGGGTCTGACATTTTCTGGGAAGTAGAGGCAATGGGGTGTCAGGACACATGACAGAGAGGAAGGCATCATCATTGTCATTCTTTATCTCACTGTCCAGCCATGGCTTCCCTGAGGGTCCCGGGCCACCTCCTCTGTGGTGGTAGTCAGGTCCCTACCACCCCCAAAGTATATGGGGTTCTGAGCCCTAAGCTTTCAGAGAAGGTGGTTCCAAAGGGCTGCCCAGGGTCAGCACTCTCTGTCCCACCTGGTGGCTGCTCATGTGCAACAGCTGCTGATTTGGCAGTTTCTTAGATCTGGTTGGAGGCTACTGAGGGCTAGCAGGTTGCTGGGTCTTGCACGGCTGCAGGGAGGAGTCAGACTGGCGGGTGCCAGGAAGGGGATGGAGTCAGGAAGGGCATGGAGTACCAGGGGAACATGGCCACATACCCAGGTTCCACGTTCCTCCACAGGAACATGCTGAGGCCAAGGGAGGCTGCACTGGATGCTGGCATCAGGGGCCTGTGGGCTGAGTACATGGTCTAGGCAGGCGGTTCCTGGCAGGGGCTCAAACCTCCTCAGCCCCCTCCTCAGCCAAGGCAGTTGGGCCCCAGGAAGGGGGGGGTGGGAGGGGAATGGGAGGCCAGGCCTCAAGTTTTTGTTTTTGTTTTTTTTTTTTGAGATGCAGTTTGGCTCTTGTTGCCCAGGCTGGAGTGCAGTGGTGTGATCTCGGGTCACTGCAACCTCTGCCTCCTCGGTTCAAGTGATTCTCCTGCCTCAGCCTCCCAAGTGGCTGAGATGACAGATGTGCACCACCACATCCAGCTAACTTTTTTGTACTTTTAGTAGAGACCGGGTTTCACCATGTTGGCAAGGCTGGTCTCAAACTCCTGACCTCATGATCTGCCCACCTCAGCCTCCCAAAGTGCTGGGATTACAAACGTGAGCCACCGTGCCCGGCTAATTTTTAAAAGTAGTTGTACAGCCTTAGACCTTACAACAGTTACGTCTTTCATCCATTTTGAGTTGAGACTTGCATATGGTTTGAGATAAAGATCTAATTTGATTTTTCTGGATGTGGTCACATTTATTGATTTGTGTAGTTGTATCATCCGTGCATTCCCAGAATAAATTCCACTAGACCATGTGGTACTTAATGTGCTGTCTGATTCAGTTTGCTAGTATTTTCTTGAGGATTTCTGTGCCTCTGCTCATCACAAATGTTGGTCTATAATTTCCTTTTCTCATAGTGTCCTCTTCTGGCTGTAGTATCATAGTGATACTAATACAATATGCATCTGAATGTCTTCTTCAAATGCATTTGGAACTGTACTCTCCTGGCCTGGCTTGGTGGCTCACGCCTGGAATCCCAGCACTTTGGGAGGTTGAGGAGGGAGGATCACCTGAGGTCCAGTTTTCAAGACCAGCCTGGCCAACATGGCAGAACCGCGTCTCTACTAAAAATAGAAAAATTAGCCAGGCAGAGTGGTGTGTACTTGCAATCCCAGCTACTTGAGAGGCTGAGGCAGGAGAACCACTTGAAGAAAAAAAAGGTGTACTCTCCTCTTCAATTATTTAGAAGAGTTTGGAAGGTACTTTTGTATTATTTTCGTTTTATATATTTATTTATTTGTTTATTTAAGACAAGATCTCGTTCTGTCACACAGGCTAGAGTGAAGTGACATGATCTCAGCTCATTGCAACCTCCACCACCCAGGCTCAAGTGATCCTTTCACCACAGCTTTTTAATTAGCTGGGACCACAGACATGCACCACCATGCCTGGATATACTTTTTTGTACTTTTAGTAGAGATGGGGTCTCACTATGTTGCCCAGGCTGGTTTCAAACTCCTAAACTCAAGTGATCTGCCTTCCTCAGTCTCCCAAACTCCTGGGATTACAGGCATGAGTCCCTGCACCTGGCCTGTTATTTCCATTTTAAATGTTTTGTAGCCCAGTGAAGTCACCTAGTACTGCTTGTTCCTTGGTAGCTTTTTTTTTGTTACTGATTAAATCTCCTTACCTATTAGTAAGTAGTCTTTTCAGATTTTCATTTCTTCCTGATCCAATCTTTGTAGATTGTGTGGTTATAGGAATTTATTAATCAAGGTTATCCAGTTGTTGTTTTTTTTTAGGTTATCAAGTTTTGTTGGCTTATAAGTTTTCATAGTAGTCTCAGGGTCATTTGTATTTCTTTGGTATCAGTGATAATGTGTCCTCTTTTATTTCTGATTTATTTGTTGGAGTTTTCTCTTTTTTTCTTAGTTTCTCTAAAGGTTGTTCCTTTATCTTTTGAAAAACTGACTTATTTCATTGATTTTTTTCTATTGTTTTTCTAGTCTATATCTTATTTATTTCTGCTATAATTTTTACTATTTTCTTGCTTTTACTGACTTTATGCTTGGTTTTTCTTTTTCTCTTTCCTTGAGATATTGTTATTTGATCTATTTCTTTTTGCTTAATATAGGTTTTTATTGCAATAAACTTCACTCTTAAACTGCTTTTGCTGTATTCCATAACTATTGATATGTTGCTTTTATCTTCACTTGTGTCAAAATATGTATATTTTTAAATTTTAAATTTTTAATTTCTTAGGGTACATAGCAGGTATACTTATTTATGGGGTACATTAGATGTTTTGATACAGGCATACAACGTGTAATAATCACATCAGGGTAAATGGGGTATGTATCACTTCAAGCATTTTGCCCTTTGTATTACAAGAAATCCAGTTATACTCAGTTATTTTTAAAGGTACAATTAAATTGTTATCAAATACAGCCACCCTGTTGTGCTATCAAATACTGGGTCTTATGTATTCTTTCTAACTATATTCTTGTACATTAACTATCCTCACTTCCCCCCACTCCTACTGCCCTTCCAAGCCTCTGGTAATCATTATACCATTATTTCATTCTCTATCTCCATGAGCTGGGTTTTTTCTTTTGATTTGTTTGAGATGAAGTCTCACTCTGTCACCCAGGCTGGAGTGCGTGATGCCAGGATCTCAGCTCACAGGAAATGGCCTCCTGATTCAAGCAATCCTCCTGCCTTGGCCTCCCAAAGTGCTGGGATTGCAGGCATGGGCCACCTCACCTGTCCTCATAATTTTAAAATTTTATCTTCTTCCAAAAACTCATGGCTGGGCATGATGGTGGGCACCCATAGTCCTGGCTGCTAAGGAGGCCGAGGTGGGAGGCTCACCTGAGTCCAGAAATTCAAGGCTTCAGTGAGCTATAGTTGTGCCAATGCACTCCAGCCTGGGCAACAGAGCAAGACCCTATCTCAAGTAAATAAGTATCATTTTACTTATATCAAGTATAATACATTCTTTCCTTTTCTTTTTTCTTTTCTTTTTTTTTTTGAGGTGGAGTCTCATTCTGTCACCCAGGCTGGAGGGCAGTAGCGTAATCTTCTGGGGTAAGTCTTTGGCAACAAATTCTCTTAGTTTTTCTTCATTTGAGAATGTCTTGATTTCCCTTTCATTTCTGAAGGATATTTTCACTGCATATAAGATTCTGGGCAGGTTGCAGTAAGCCAAGATTGCGCCACTGTACTGCAGCCTGGCGACAGAGCAAGACTCTGTCTCAAAAAAAAAAAAAAAAAAGATTCCAGGCTGATGGTCCCTTTGCTTCAGCACTTGAAAAATATGGGGTGCCGCTTCATGTTGGCTCCATCACCCCCGAAGGGAAATCTGCAGTAAAGCAAATGGTTTTCCCCTATGGAGTATTGGTATTGGTATTGGTATTGCTTTCTCTGGTTGTTTTGCTTTGTCCTTAGTTTTTAGAAATTTAATTGTGATGTGCCTTGGCATGATTGCTTTGGGTTTTCCTTATTTGAGATTCATTTTGAATCTCTAGTTTTGTGTCTCTTACCAAATTTGAGGAGTTTTAGCCATTGTTGAGTACCTCATCAGCCTTGCCTGCTTTCTCCTCTTCTTCTTAACCACCAGTGACACAAATGTTAGGTCTTTTGTTGCAGTCTCACATATACCTGAGACTCTGTCCTTTTTTTCTTTTTCAGTCTATTTTCTCTGTTGTTCAGACTGGGTGCTTTCTGTTGTTCTGTCTTCCAGTTCCCTGGTTCTTTCCTCTGTTCCCTTCACCCTGCTCTTGAGCTCATCCTCTGAGTTTATACTTCAGTTATTGTATTTTTTACTTCTAAAATTTCCATTCCAATTTCTTTATTTCTTCAATTTCTTTCCTAAGACTTTCTCTCTTTTTTTGGCTGAGTCTTTTCTTTTTCATTTGTTTCAAGCACGTTAGTTGTTTGCTGAGGCATCTTTATGGTGGGTGCTTTACAATCTTTATGAGCTAATTCTAACATCTCTGCCACCTACTGTTGGCATCTACTGATGATCCCTTTTCACTTAAGTTGCATTCAACAGTTTCAGTCCATTTTATCATACTGAGAACCATCTCCCTGGTAATGAGTGGTTTTCTATTGAAACCTGGACATCTTCATGTTATGAGGCTCTGGATGTTATTTAATTTTTTTTTTTCAAACAGCTTTATTGAGGTATAATTGATACCCAAGAAACTCCATATTTAAAGTGGGCTGTTTGATGAGTTTTGACATATGTCTATAAAGACGCATGAAACCATTACCACAATCAAGGTAATAAACACACCTATCACTTCCCAAAGTCTTCTCTACTTTTTTCTTTCTGGGACAGGGTCTTGCTCTGCCGCCCTAGCTGGAGTGCAGTGGCACAATCTCAGTTTGCTGCAACCTCCACCTCCCAGGTTCAAGCAATTCTCCCACCTCAGCCTCCCAAGTAGCTGGGATTACAGGCACCCACCACCATGCCTGGCCAATTTTTGTATTTTTAGTAGAGACAGGGTTTCACCATGTTGGCCAGGCTGGTCTGGAACTCCTGGCCTCAAGTGATCCACCTGCCTTGCCCTCCTAAAGTGCTAGGATTACAGGTGAGAGCCACCGTGCCCGGCCTCAAAGTCTTCTCTTGTTGCTTTTGTAAGCATTGTGGTGCTGTGCTGTTGTTGCTGTTTTTTGACACTGCTCTGGCCCTTGTTACTGCAGGTTAGAGTAAAGTCCAGGTTCCCCACTTAGTCTCCATTTAGACCAAAGAGAGCTCTTTTTCTTTTTACTGGGCAGGGTCTGGCTTCCCTTGTGGTTTCTGCTGACACCCCATTGGGGTGGCCTCATTACCACTGGGTGGTAGTGAAGATCCAGGCTCCCCCGCTTTGCCTCCTCTGACACTCCCCAGCAGGAAGGGGGAGGGGTCTTCATTACTGGCTGGTGGAGTGGAAGCTCAGGCTGTCCCAGAATGGGGTACGGATGGGGGGGTGGGTGTGGCTGTCTCAGCTCTCTCCCTGGCTTCTCTGACACTACAGAGGGAGATGTTGGGGATTC
>CAUYLG010006277.1:0-119183 GCA_963573385.1 Cacajao melanocephalus | reverse complement strand
GCCTGGGCAGTAGAACAAGAATCCTGTTCTCTCTCCCTCTTTTTCTTCCTCTTTCTTTCTCTCATACATTCTTTTTCTTTCTTTCTTTCACTCTCACTTTCTTTCCTCTCTTTTTCTTTCTTTCAAAAAAAAAAAAAAATGGATCTTTGCTTTGAGGAGAGTCCTTTGAGCTTCTCCATCTCTGAGTATGTTTGATTCCCTTCCACACCTTTCCTGCCAAATGGAAGCATTTCCATTTGAAGAAGAAGCATTTCACCTCTGCTTCAAACATTCCCAGAATGAACTCACTATGCCCTGAGGCAGCAAAATCTATCTTTAGCCAACTCTTACCACTTTTAGATTTTGATCTAAAATCTGCTTTCTTCTAGCTACATTTAGATCTTAGGTTGGCCTCCTCAGGAGCCCTAACAGCACAGAGTAAAATAATGCCATTTACATCATGAACATCAGTAAAAAAGGTCCTATTCCTTCTAAAGGGAGCGATGGAATATTTCTGATACTGGTGTCTTGGATGGGCAAGGGTTTATCTTGAACCCGAATCCCTGCTGGCCAGGGCAGCTCCGTTGGCTTTCTATTCGCTCTAGGAGCAATTTTCCACTTTACTGTTTTCCTGACTGCTCTAGGTCCAGCTTGGGTACACAACATCCTCTGCCTCACTTGACCTGCCATCCTCTGCCTCACTTGACCTGCCATGGGGTTTTAATTGTGGTCCCCTCAGAAATACAAGTTGTTGTGACTCACCTTGGCATATAAATACTGGCAGTTGAGAGCCTAGAAGCCTAGACTTTTCAAGAAGCAGCAGCATTACCTCTCATTTCCCTACCCCCACACACAGTTTGGCAGTACCATATTCCCCAGACTGACCCCCAAGCCACTTGGGCTGCAGCCTCTTAAAGTACCGTTGATTTGGTTTAAGCCCATTAGTGATCATTTCCCTATCACTGCTGGCAAATCCTAAAGCTGGTGGATTGCTGAGGAGGAGGGGAACACAAGTGTGTGCACATGCGTGTGTTTCAGTGGTGGGCGGTATCAGTTGCACCCATGCATGGCAGCTCCACTTCTGTATTTTATGTTCCCAATTTCCTTTTGAAACGTAATTTCTTTCTATCTCTGTATCAGTTATATATATTTATTCCACATCCTGCAAATTTATGAGGTCATTTTAGTTACTTAAAATACAACATTATCACAAGTTTTCCTATTATTTAACGCAATTATAGAGCAGAACATAGGCCATTGCACAGTATCAGCTCCTGCTGCCCTAGAAAGACTTCATAACCAAGTATTAAAGGCATTTTTCCATCTTTTTTACCTGCTGTGGAAAGGGAAGAAGCTTTCATGCAGCTCTCCAACTTTTAAACAGTAACTTTTTGGTTAAATAAAATAGTGTTTCTAAATAACCACTCAGCAATTTTGTTTTCTAAATTAAAGAGAGGAATGGAAAAGGGGACTAGAATGTATTGGATCTCAATGATGTGCTAGATGTTTTACTTACATAAGCAGTAAAATGTTCAGGAAGAGTTTCTTTTGTCTACTAAAAAAAAGAATATTTTTAGTTCCCAATGTAAAGAAAATGAAATAAATTAACAAACCTCAGTTGTGCTTAAAATCAATTTCTACAATAATTTCTCAGGGTTGGTTTTGGTGAACACTAGCATTTTTAAAAACTTTCTATTTTGAGTTCATTTTTGATTTCTAGAAGAACTGCAGAATGCAGAGAGTTTCTGCATATTGTTCAATTGACCTTCTTCTGGTGTTAACGTCTTACATAACCACGGTGAATTTGTCAAAACTAAGAAATGAACATTAGAAAAATGTTATTAACTCCAGACTTTACTTGGGTTTCACCAGATTTTTCACTAATGTTCTTTTTTTCTTCTCCAGGCCCTGATCCAGGATCCTACATGGCATTAAGTCACCAAATCTCCTTATCTGCCAATTTGTAACAATTTCTACGTCTTTCATTGTCTTTCATGACCTTGACACAGATAGACACTAATTTTTTTTTTTTTTGAGACGGAATTTCACTCTTGTCACCCAGGATGGAGTGTGATGGTGCGGTCTCAGCTCACTGGAACCTCCACCTCCCAGGTTGAAATGATTCTCCTGCTTCAGCCTCCCGAGTAGCTGGGATTACAGGAATCTGCCACCACACCCAGCTAATTTTGGTATTTGTACTAGAGATGGGTTTCATCATATTGGCTAGGCTGGTCTTGAGCTCCTGACCTCAGGTGGTCCGCCTGCCTCGGCCTCCCAAAGTGCTGGGATTACATACATGAGCCACCATGCCCGGCCTAATTTTTAAAAATCTACTGTAGGGGAAAAAAGGGATTCTGTGGTCAATTATTTCTTTTTCATTTTCTAAACACATCAGGGAAGTAAAAATCAAAACCATATTGAGATATCACCTCATTCTTGTTAAAATGGCTATTATCAAGAAGATAAAAGATAGACAAAACATGTTGGCAAGGACGTGGAGGAAAAGTAACCCCTACACACTGTTGATGGGAATGTAAATTAGTACAGCCATTAATGGAAAACAGTTTGGAGGGTGTTCAAAAAAATTAAAATTGAACTGTCCTATGATCTAGCAATCCCTCTTCTGTGTATATATCCAAAAGAAATAAAATCAGCACCTCATAGAGATACCTGCACTCCCATGTTCATTGCAGCATTATTCACAATATCCAAGACACGTGAACAATCTGAGTGTCCACTGATGCATGAATGGGTAAAGAAAATGTGATATACATACACAATGGAACATTATTCAGCCTTACAAAAGAAGGAAATCCTGACATTTGTGGCAACATAGATGAATCTGGGGACATTAAGTGAAATAAGCCTGACATAGAAAGACAAATACGACATGATCTCACTCAGATGTGGAATATAAAAAAGTGGATCTCATAGAAGTGGAGAGTAGAGGCTGGGCACGGTGGCTCATGCCTGTAATCCTAGCACTTTGGGAGGCTGAGGTGGGTGAATCACCTGAGGTCAGGAGTTCGAGACCAGCCTGACCAACATGGAGAAACCCCGTCTCCACTAAATATTTTCAAAATTAGCCCGTAATCGTAGCACATGCCTATAATCCCAGCTACTCGGGAGGCTGAGGCAGGAGAATCGCTTGAACTCGGTAGGTGAAGGTTGCAGTGAGCCAAAATCATGCCATTGTACTGCAGCCTAGACAACAAGAGCAAAACTCTGTCTCAAAAAAAAAAAAGAAGTAGAGAGTAGAACTGGTGGTTACTAGAAGTTGGCATGGCTAGGGAGGAGGGAAGGTTAAGGAGATGTTGCTCAATGGGTGTATAACCACAGATAGGAATAGTAAGTTTGAGAGAGCTGTAGAACAGCATGGTGACTGTAGTTAATGATGATATATTGTATTCTTGAAAAAGGCTAAAGGAATGCATGTTAAATGCTGTCACCGCAAAAATTATAACTATGTAAGGCAACGAATATATTAATTGATGGGATTGAACCATTTCACAATGTATATATACTTTAAAATACCATGTCATACACAATACATACAATTTTATGATTATTTCAGAAATAAAGAAACTTGAAAAAATAAAGACTTCCTATAGACTAGAAGAATATGTTAATATGTTTTATAAACATTCAAGAGGCCTCTTCCACTCCTCCAAGCCCAAGCTCAGAATGAATCTCTCCACTCCTGGTTTTTATAATCATATCTACTTGCATCACCTACAGCACTCATCTCATATTGCTGCCTATTAGACTTAGCTGCATGTGCAAGCCCTGCCCGGGGTGTGAGCTCACTGAAAGTAAGAAATGGACCTTGTTTGCCATTAATAGCTTACTCTTCATCTTGTGCCTTGCACAAAATAGGGGCTCATTAAATGCTTGACAAATGACTAAACAAAACTCTCTAACACTTTACGCATATTTATTTATTCATTTTGAGACAGTTTCTCACTCTGTTGCCCAGGCTGGAGTGTAGTAGCACGATCTCAGCTCACTGCAACCTCCACCTCCCAGGTTCAAGCAGTTCTCATGCCTTAGTCCCCTGGTGCAGGCATGCACCACCATGCCCAGCTAATTTTTGAGTTTTTTGTAGAGACAGATTTTCGCCATGTTAGCCAGGCTGGTCTTGAACTCCTGACCTCAAGTGATCTGCCTGCCTCGGCCTCCCAAAGTACTGAGATTACAGGTGTGAGCCACAGCACCCGGCCAACACTTTGCACTTTGTAAGTCTCTCATTTGAGTCTCACAATAATCCTATGAAGAAGGAGTTATAATTATTTTCAGTTTACAGTTGAGGAAACTGAGACATAGATTGGTTAAGTGACTTACCTGGGTGTCATGTAACTAATCAGGTATTGGGCAATATTTCCTGATTCCAGTCAGTAACTGTGCTCCCTTTAACCTCTCCACATGACCTTCCTGAGTAAGCAAGCAAGTGGACATCAAACATTATGCATCTACTGTGTACTAAGTGAGAACTAGGATATGGGTGACCCCAGAAATGAGTAAGAATGGAGGAGCATTTATGTTAGAACAGATAGGCGTGGCATCTTTTATAGACGAAAACAGCCTGGCCAGTGAAAGGCAGTAAGAACATAAAAGGATAAGAAATGGTTTAGAGGCAGCGATGAGTTGGTGGTGACCAGAGGAAGAGAGCTACTGGTTGTCAAAGATCAGGCAAGCTGGGAAGAGCTGTGTCAAACTGGAAATCTGTTCAGAGACAGTGATGAAGCCAACACTCTTTGATTGCCTAAAATTGGCTGTGCAGAAATGGATGGCAATGGAGACGTTTGCTGCTGGGGAGAGAATATACTTTAAATTTAATGAGGACAACTCTAGAAGCCCTGCTGATTCCTGATTGATAAGTACTAAGGCGCCTCACTTAACTTGCAGGCACAGCTGTCTGCACTGAGCTTTGGTTGGGTATTGGGCAGCAGTTCGACCTAGAAGGAAATAGTCTCTGCTTTTTTGCCCATTTGCACTTTCACCTCTGGACAGCAAGTGAGAAAAGGAACAATCCCACAGCCTTGCAACCCCCCAAAAGGTTATTTTGTCCGAGGCAAATGTTGCCTATTAAATTCTCACCAGCCTGATTAGAAAGGATTATTCTGAAGGTCTGTGAAGTATCCAGTAACCAATCTTCCTGAGTTATTTTTGAATAGCTATTGAATGGATAATTTCCATACCCATTATCAAAATGATATGCTGGAGGTAAAATTTAGCTGTATTGTATTTGATCAGTAATTGCAGAAATGTTTCTCTCAGATTTAATGCCTTATTGGCAGCAGGTCTCCCTACAGGCTCAAAAGACTTTGGGATACTTTTTGGTTGACACAAATGCTTTATTATTGCAATATTTTTGTTGCAGTGGCGGGAAAAACAGGATTTATTTGGGCATCTACAGATTAACTGAAAGTTTCTTTTTCCACCTCCTGAGAGCAGCATTTGGCAACACAGCATTTTCCACTAGTAAAGCAAGTGAATAATATATCTGTTTATCACCCAAGCCTCAGTGTTCTGGAACAAGAGCAGACCCCGAAGCTCCCAGTGGCCAGCAAGTCCGGTGACAACAGCCATTCATTCAGGTCCCTGTTACGAGAAATAAGTGGACAAGGAAATGAAGGTTGAGAGATTCGACTATGGAATGGTGACTCAGTTTCTGAGGTTCACTTCATGCCTCTGCATTGCAATATTCTAGATCAGCCACTGCCAACAGAAATAAAATGCAAGCCACACTAATTTTTATTTCTCCAGTAGTCTCATTAAAAAGGTAAAAAGAGCCAGATGCAGTGGCTCACACCTGTAATCCCAGCACGTTGGGAGGCTGAAGTGGGTGGATCACCTGAGGTCAGGAGTTCCAGACCAGCCTGGCCAACATGGTGAAACCTCATCTCTACTAAAAATACAAAAATTAGCCAGGTGTGGTGGCATGCAGCTATAGTCTCAGCTACTTGGGAGCTGAGGCAGGAGAATCACTTGAACCTGGGAGGCGGAGGTTGCAGTAAGCAGAGATTGTGCTATTGTACTCCAGCCTGGGTGACAAGAGTGAGACTCCCTCTCAAAGAAAAAGAAAAAAAAAGTAAAAAGAAACAGATGAGATCAATTTGAAAATATATTGTATTTAACAGAATATATCTAAAATATCATCACTTTAACGTAAAAGCAACATAAAATTATGAATAAGAAAGCATCAGATGTAGTAGTGTGGGGAGGGACAAGCAATGGGCAGGGCTCTAGGACTCCCAAAATTATATGGGAGTCTTCCACTACCAGAGTGGGTAGGGAAGGGCCATCAAGTGGGGGTGGGGCTAGGCGTGTCTAAGCTCAGACTCTCTTTAGGTGGGGTCTTGCTATGGCTGCTGTGGGGGATGGGGGTGAGAGTCCCAGGTCACTGGAGTTGTGTACCTAGCAGGACTATGGCTGTCTCTGCTGAGTCATGCAGATTGTTATGGAAGTGGGGCAAAGCCAGCAGTCACAGGCCTCACTCAGCTCCCACGCCAACCAAAGGGCTGGTCTCACTCCCACTGTGCTCCATCCCCAACAGCCCTGAGTCTGTTTCCAGGCAGAGGGTGAGATGGGCTTGAAAACTTGCCGGAGGCTTTCTGTCTCCCAGCTGCAAAAGGGAAGTCTGCAATGCTGGATTCGTGCCCTCCTTAGAGTTCTGGCCAGGAGGCTTCTTGCCCCATTCAAATTGTTACAAAGTTCAGCTGGAGAATTCCTTCTCCCTGTAGAGTTTTACACTCTGCTCCTCTGGCCACTATCCTGATGGATACCTGTGGTGCCAGGCAGGAATGGGCTGCTTGGGGACCCAGCAAGCTCACAGGGCCTTTCTGCTGCTCCCTTTACCCCCGTATTTTGCTCAGCTTGGCTCTTTAACTTGACTCAGCTCCAGGTAAAGTCAGAAACTTCTCCCGCAAACAGACCTTCAGCTTCTTCAGTGGGGGTGAGTGCTTGGGAGAGGAGGGTCTCACTTTCCCACTTCCACTGTTCGAGCGTTAACAGTATTTGGGGTATCTCCTGGGTTATGCAGGAGCAGTTTGCTTCCTTTGGAGGGTCTGTGGGTCCTCTCAGGATTGCTGGTTTGTTCTTGCAGTCGATCTGAAGCTAAAATTCACAATGCACACAACCTATCAAAACCTCTGGGATACAGCTAAGGTGGTACTAAGAGGAAGTTCATAGCCCTAAATGCCTGCATCTAAAAGTCTGAAAGAGCACAAACAGACAATCTAAGGCCACACCTCAAGGAATTAGAGAAACAAAAACAAACCAAACCCAAACCCAGCAGAAGAAAGGAAATAACCAAGTTCAGAGTAGAACTAAATGAAACTGAAACAGACACACAAAAAATACAAAAGAGAAATGAAACAAAAAGCTGGTTTTTTTGAAAGGATAAATAAAATTGATAGACTATTAGCAAGATTAACCAAGAAAAGAAGAGAGAAAATCCAAATAATCCCACTAAGAAATGAAACAGGAGCTATTACAACTGACACCACTGATATACAGAAGATCATCCAAGGCTACTATGAACACCTTTACAGACATAAACTAGAATACCTAGGGGAGATGTATAAATTCCTGGAAAAATACAACCTTCCTAGGTTAAATCAGGAAGAATTAGATACCCTGAATAGACCAAAAACAAGCAGCAAGACTGAAATAGTAATTTTTAAATTACCAACAAAAAAAATTCCAGGACCAGAGGGACTCACAGCAGAATTCTACCAGACATTCAAAGAAGAATTGGTACCAATCCTTTTGACACTATTCCAAAGACAGAGAAAAAAAGAACTATCCTTAATTCATTCTATGAAGCCAGCTTCACCCTAACACCAAAACCAGGAAAGAGCACAACCAAAAAAGAAAACTACAGACTGATATCCTTGGTGAACATAGATGCTAAAATCCTTAACAAAATACAAGCTAATTGAATCCAACAACATATCAAAAAGGTATCCAACACGATCAAGTGAGTTTCACAACAGGATGCAGGGATGGTTTAACATAAGCAAGTCAATAAATGTGATACATCACATAAACAGAATTTAAAACAAAAATCACACGATCATCTCAATAGATGCATAAAGAGCATTCAACAAAATCCAGCATCCCATTATGAGTAAAACTCTCAGCAAAATCGGCATACAAGGGACATTCCTCAATGTAATAAAAGCCATCTATGACAAACCCACAGCCAACATAATACTGAATGGGGAAATGCTGAAAGCATTCCCTCTGAGAACTGGAACAAGACAAAAATGCCCACACTTACCACTCCTCTTCAACATAATACTGGAAATCCTAGCCAGAGCAATAAGGCAAGAGAAGGAAATAAAGGGCATCCAAATTGGTAAAGAGGAAGTTGAACTGTCACTGTTTGCTGATGATATGATTGTTTACCTTGAAAAACCTGAGGACTCCTCCAGAAAGCTCCTAGAACTGATAAAACAATTCAGCAAGGTTTCCAAATATAATATTAATGTACACAAATCGGTAACTTTTCTATAAACCAACAGTGACCAAGCAGAGAATCAAATCAAGAACTCAATCCCTTTTACAATAGCTGCAAACATAAATAAATAAAATACTTAGGAATATACCTAACCACAGAGTCAAAAGACCTCTACAAGGAAAATTACAAAACACTGCTGAAAGAAATCATAGATGACAAAAACAAATGGAAACACATCCCGTGCTCATGAATGAGTAGAATCAATATTGTGAAAATGACCATACTGCTAAAAGCAATTTATAAATTCAACACAATCCCCATCAAAATACCACCAGCATTCTTCACAGAGTGAGAAAACACAATTCTAATATTCATATGGAACCAAAAAACAGCACACATAGCCAAAGCAAGACTAAGCAAAAAGAACAAATCTGGAGGCATCACACTACCTAATTTCACACTATACTATAAGATCATAGTCACTAAAACAGTGTAGTACTGGTATAAAGATAGACACATAGACCAGTGGAACAGAATAGAGAACCAAGAAATAAACTGAAATACTTACAGGTAATTGATTTTCGATAAAGCAAACAAAAGCATAAAATGGGGAAAGGACACCCTTTTCAACAAATGATGCTGGTATAACTGACTAGCCACATGTAGGAGAATGAAACTAGATCCTCATCTCTCACCTTATACAAAAATCAACTCAAGATGGATTAGGACCTTAAACCTAAGACTTGAAATTATAAAAATTCTAGAAGATAACGTTGGAAAAACTCTTCTAGACATTAGCTTAGGCAAGGATTTCATGACCAAGAACCCAAAAGCAAAAGCAATAAAAACAAAAATAAATAGCTGGGACCTAATTAAACTAAAGAGCTTTTTCATGGCAAAAGGAACAGTCAGCAGAGTAAATAGACAACACACAGAGAGGAAGAAAATCTTCACAATCTATACATCTAACAAAGGACTAATAAATATCCAGAATCTACAATGAACTCAAACAAATCAGTAAGAAAAAAAACAAGTGAGCTAATGAATAGACAATTCTCAAAAGAAGGTATACAAATGGCCAACAAACATTTAAAAAATGCTCAACATCACTAATGATCAGGGAAATGCAAATCAAAACCACAATGTGATACCACCTTACTCCTGCAAGAATGGCTATAACCAAAAAACCAAAAATCAGTAGATGTTGTCATGGGTGCGGTGAACAGGGAACACTTCCACACTACTGATGGGAATGTAAACTAGCACAGTCACTATGGAAAACAGTGTGGAGATTCCTTAACAACTAAAAGTAGAACTACCATTTGATCCAGCTATCCCACTACTGGATATCTACTCAGAAGAAAAGAAGTTATTCTTCGAAAAAGATACTTGCACATGAATGTTTATAGCAGCACAATTCACAATTGCAAAATCGTGAAACCAACCCAAATGTCCATCAGTCAATGAGTGAATAAAGAAACTGTGTTATTTATACACACACACACACACACACACACACAAACACACAATGGAACACTACATAGCCGTAAAAAGGAATGAATTAACAGCATTTGCAGTGACTTGGATGAGATCGGAGACTATTATTCTAAGTGAAGTAACTCAGGAATGGAAAGCCAAACATTGTATGTTCTCTCTGATATGTGGGAGCTAAGCTATGAGGACACAAAGGCATAAGAATGATACAATGGACTTTGGGGACTTGGGGGAAAAAGCGGGAGGGGGGAAAGGGATAAAAGACTACAAATATGGGGCTGGGAGTGGTGGCTCACACTTGTAATGCCAGCACTTTGGGAGGTCGAAGCAGGTGGATCACCTGGGGTTGGGAGTTCGAGATCAGACTGGCCAACATGGAGAAACCCTGTGTCGACTAAAAACACAAAATTAGCTGGGCGTGGTGGCGCATGCCTGTAATCCCAGCTACTAGGGAGACTGAGGCATGAGAATCGCTTGAACCTTGGTGGCAGAGGTTGCGGTGAGCCGAGATTGCACCATTACACTCCTGACTGGGCAACAAGAGCGAAACTCCATCTCAAAAAAAAAAAAATGTCCAATTAAGTTGATTATATACTGCCATAATAAAATCCTGAATTGAATAGTGTTGAATATTGGCAGGCAAAATTGATTTATCTCAATTAAAGATCTTCTCAGTTACAAAAAAAAATTTCATTTTAATTCTCATGTTGCAATGGGTTTGGACCCATAGCTGTATATCCTAGGCACACTGAAGGAATGTTATTACATGGGGACATTCACAGCCTCAATGTGGGCTACCATACTTTGAGGAGATATAATTTTGGTGTATCTAGACTAATTTGACACTGATTTCTCTTTTTTCTAGTGCTGTGATCTAATCCTATCGGTCTCTAATTGTTTCACATGTATGAGATTTGTCTTGTTGGTAATACAACTTAATTACCAGATGATAAAAATCATAATTTATATTCTACTGTTTCCCTCTCCTCCCCACCCAAGTCTAGCATAGTGGTGAGGATCTGATGCCATTAATGCTTGTTTACTTGAACTGATTCCAAGTTACTTCAGAAAGAGCTGTCGTCTTTCTTCTGGGATACTGACAAATACTATTGCTTCTTACTCGTCTTCCTTGAATGACTTAATTTGGGTCTTTGAAGTGCTGAGCAGCTAATGATGAGTTTCCATCCTGGAGCACAAATGTGGGCAGGTAAAAAACCCAGGCACCTAGTTGATTTTGCCTACTTGGCATTAAGAACTGTTGGCCAATTGTTTTCCACTAAATTGATTGAAAGAGCAGTAGCATTTTCTACAATGCTGTAGTCTCTTCTCAATTCTTCAAGCATGTTATCAAATTCCTGCTATGTGATAAGCACTGTACTAGGTGCTACAAATTCATCGGAGAACAAGACAAGACAGATGATAAATCCCCTGCCTTCAAGTCACCCAAACAATAATGAAGGAGACAGAGAAGCATATAGAAAAGGCACTTTAAAAATGGCAAGATTAGTGTTCCAATGGGGGGATATACATCTACTTTGGAGGAGCACCTAATTTTCACTTGGATGAGATGGGCAGGGTGAAGAAAGTTTCTGTGAGAAGGAGTCTTAAAGAATGAGTAGGGGCCGGGCGCGGTGGTTCACGCCTTGTAATCCCAGCACTTTGGGAGGCAGAGGCAGGCAGATCATGAGGTCAGGAGTTCGAGAGCAGCCTGGCCAACATGGTGAAACCCCATCTATACTAAAAATACAAAAATTATTCAGGTGTGGTGGCGCATGCCTGTAATCCCAGCTACTCAGGAGGCTGAGGCAGCAGAATCTCTTGAACCCGGAAGGCAGAGGTTGCAGTGAGCTGAGATCACGCCACTGTACTCCAGCCTGGTGACAGAGTGAAATTGTCTCAGAAAAAAATATATATATATAGAAAAGAAAAGAAAAAGAAAAGGAAAGAATGAGTAGGAAGGGGGAGAAAGAGAAGAGGCTGATGATATAACCCAAGTGTGAGATGATGGGGGCCTAAAGTAAGGAGGTGGAAATGAAGACATTGACTAAGACATATTTTATTGAGGTAGGATCAATAGGACTTGTAACAGATCGATGAAAGAAATAAGAGGAAAGGAGGAATCTAGGGTGACATCCAGGTTTCTGGCATGAGTGATTGCATGGATAATGCAGTCATTACCAGATACAGAGAATACATGAGAAGAAATAGGTTGATGGGCGCACTAGTGGGGGAAATAAGCTCAGTTTGCGCCTGTATCATTTGAGGCACATCTGGAACAGCCAGATTTCTAGTAGGCAGCTGAACAGATAGACCTCAGGAGAAAGGTCTGGGCTGTTGATACAGTTGGCCTTTCACATCCATATGTTTGACTTTACTAGCATGTTTTTGTATGCTATTCATTAACAACCCTAAACCACTTAACTTCATTCTTTTTTTCAATGTGGCAACTTACCAGGCTGAACTTGAGCTCTTAGCCTCAAGCAATCCTCCTGCCTTAGCCTGCTGAGTAGCTGGGACTACAGGTGCAAGCCATCATGCCTCGTTTCTCTCTTCATATGCCAAATTCAGTGACAAACTAACATTTCAGTCTACTGCATGGTGGCACTGTTTGCCAGACAATGATTTCAAAGACCTTGACCTGTATGTTCACTAGTGTCTATTGAGCACATATTGGAATATTTTATTATATTTCTCCTTATAAGAATTCATGAAAATCCAGAATTGAGAAAAACAAAAGCATTAATAATCATGACAAGAAACAACATCTCAAACTTAATCAAGATAAACACAGAAATCACTGGTTGTGCTGTAACATGGTAAATATTTAGCTTCAAGTAGATGCTCATTGGGCTTACAGTATTTATGTCTTCAATTGTGAAAAAAGGAATAAAGCTACAGAATATAAATTTTGAGAATCAAGTTTTGAAAATTGTGACTGGAAGATAAAGTACAATTGGGGATTTTTACATTACATTTTAGCTCTCTGAGAATCAGCTCCTTCCCATGTCCCCAATAACATGTGAGTCTATCATTTGACTCTAATACACTGGACTTTCACATGCATTTTCAGTATTGCTTCCTACAGGAAAGTAGAAAGCTACTTGCAGTTGTCAGCATCAAGATGGTATCTGTGATGGCTAATTTTAGGTGTCAACTTGACTGGGTGGAGACATCCAGATAAAGCATTATTTCTGGATGTTTGTGAAGGTGGTTCCAGAAGAGATTGGCATTTGAATCAGTGGGCTCAGTAAAGAAGATCTACCCTCGCCAATATGAACAGGCACCATCCAATTGGCTGGAGTCCTGGATAGAACAAAAAGGCAGAGGAAGGGCAAATTCACTCTCTCTTCAGGAGCTGGGATATTCATCTTCACTTGTCTTTGGACTTTGGAACTCTAGGTCCTCTGACCGTCAGATTCCAGTACGTACACTATAGAGACACCAGAATATCTCTGGCTTTCACCTTGGACTGAGAATTACACCATTTGTTTTCTTGGTCCTCAGGCTTTCAGACACAGACTGAATCATACCATTGGCTTCCCTGATGCTTCAGTTTGCAGATGGCATACCATGGGATTTTTGGCCTCTATAATCTCATAAGTCATCCCTTTTTATACATCTATATCCATCTATCTATGTGTAGATATCAGCAGATATCCTACTGGTTCCATTTCTCTGGAGAATCCTGACTAATACAGTAGTTAAACCCTGGACTAACTGTAGCAATTTTCTAAATGTCTCACTGTTTGGTTGTTAGTCTGTTCTCAGGCTGCTAATAAAGATATATCCAAGACTGGGTATTTATAAAGAAAAAGAGGTTTAATGGACTCACAGTTCCACATGGTTAAGGAGGCTTCACAATTATGACAGAGGGCAAAAGAGGAGCAAAGCACATCTTACAAGGTAGCGGGCAAGAGAGCATGTGTAGGGGAACTGCCCTTTATGAAACCATCAGATCTCACCAGACTTATTCACTATCATAAGAATAGTATGGGAAAAAACCCAATCTCATGATTCAATTAGCTCCCACTGGGTCCTTCCCGTGACACGTGGGGATTATGAGAGCTCCAATTCAAGATGAGATTTGGGTGGGGACACAGCCAAACTATATCATGTTCTTATTAACATCTTATTCAGCCACATTCTTTGGTTGACAAAATATATACAAAAATAATTCATTTTTAAGCTTAGTCACTGAGAATATTCTCACTTTTGAAAGTCACATGTTTCTAGATTTCTCCAATTATTTTTCACTTTATATTGCTCAGGATTGAAACCGACAGAGAATTAAGTAAAGTAGTAAAATAAATTAAAATAGAAGAGTAAATGGAAACTATGTTGTAAACCTGCAAAGGTGGCCACAAAAAAAACAGCTTTTCCATAATGATGAAGTACTGGGTCTCCTAATATTTGAACATGCATTTTATGTCCTCGTGGTAATTGATATGTTGAGTGGCAAAGGAAAAGTATAAGCTCATAAAATTTCCCTTTAAAAAATGGAAGTTATGCACTTGGCTAAAACACAGTGTTGCCAGGCATCTCCACCTATTTGGAAATTAGTCCCAGCAGGTGAACTATTATGTTCCTGCCATGGGCTGGGAAAGATTTTTTAGTATGTGCTGGGAGTCACCAACTTCAAAATCTTGGAATTTATTTTATTTATTTATTTTTTGAGACAGGGTTTCACTCCTGTCGCCCAAACTGGAATGCAATGGGGCAAATTCAGCTCACTGAAACCTCCGCCTCCCAGCTCAAATGATTCTCCTGCCTCAGCCTCCTGAGTAGCTGCACCCAGTTAATTTTAAATCTTGGAATTTATGAAAAATAACACACCTATATACTTTACCAACCGAAGGAATGCATTTAAAACATCATTTTAGCTCTGCTTTTTCAAAAGAAATAAAACAAGAATGCATGTTTTTATTTTAGATGGTATCTCTTTTGCATATATAAACAGTCTGTTCTCCATGCCAGTATCCATGGCAAGGATCGGATGGTATTTTTTTTGAAGTATTCATGTCCTATTGAGGGCTTTCAAAGCTTGAATTTCATTTTCCCTTTTCCATTGTGAAATTCACTAAAATATTGCAAACAAAGATGTAGTCATAATCACAGGTGGAATGTTGAGGTACACTAGTCAAGATGTACGTTAAGACAAACCAGGTCACAGCCTGTTGGGATGGCTTTCTGCTTTTTTGTGAAAGGAAGTACCTAGGATTGTGCGTCTCAGAGTGTAATGTGCGTAGGACTCATCCTGGGATCTTGTTAAAATATAGATTCTGATTCTGCAGGTTTGAGATTGAGATTTCTTATAAGCTCCTAAGCGATGCTGATGCTGCTTGTCCACAGTTATGTTTATCCATTCAGGAATGCAAGCTGCCTTCCTTTACAGGATGCAAGATCCATTTGATAAACAAATGTGTTGTCCCTCGACGTAAATATTTATTTGGAGAGTGTTCATCTTTGTGAAAGGAAAAAGGGAGAAAGGAATTTGCTTGTCAAGTATGCAGTTATGTGCTAGGGACTGTTAAGCATAGTCATTTAATTCTGACAAATACTATGCAAGGTGGGTGGTATTTTCCCACTTTGCCAGTGAGGGAAAAAAAAAATCTGAGAGTAATGTACTTGTCTAAGGTCAAAGCTTCTCTCTGTTGTATCATCTTGTCCCTAAGATTTCAATCTTACTACAGTGGCCAAAGATGCCATCTAATTCACCTCTTTGTCAATGTAATTTCTGCAGTTCTCAGAAGAAACATAATTCAAGCTAAAATGTTTTACCGCATTGCATGAAATGTAATAGAGCCATATGACAGCATAGCTTGCCATTTTATACCTCTGAATAGAATACTGACCACTTTGTGTCCCCGAAAATGCAGCAGTTACACGCAGTAACAGCCTGATATCTCACCCTTAAGTGGGAAAGCAGCAGTTATTGTTCCCTGACCCCACCAGGTCTCAGGTGAAGTCACTTTAGTCACTCACTTCTGTCCAGGCCTCCTGAATGCAAAAAAAAGCTAATCTACCAGTTGTTTGATCAAAATGATGCCAAGAAATCTGTTGATATTCACCATTAAACTGTCCTGCTGCTAAAGCTAAGTCAAAAGGACATGGAAATACTGTGTGTGAAACACTTCAAACAGGCATTCAAAGAAAACACATTTTCAATTGGTCATGTATCCAAGATGACCCAAGGTCTATCAGTAAACAAATTTCTTTAAGAAAGAAAAAGGGAGCTGGAGACCGAAGGCAGTGTTTATACCCAACATTTCAAAGCAGCTCTGTTTCTGCTGGATCATGAAAACAGATTTCATTCTGCCTGAGAATAAGGGAACTCATCAGAGGTAAACAGTACAATCAAGTTATTCCATCAAATTCAACTCACTGGGCAATTACAGAATACCTGCTGCATGCACCATTTGAGGTGCTGGGGAGACTGAAAATAGTAAGAACTAAGCCCTTCCCTCAAGGCTTTCATAGGCAGGTGCGCAGATGACTCCAGCAAGGTCCAGTAAGATAAGGGCTAGAAAGAAAATGCCAAACAAGTCGTATCAAGATTCAGGAGAGGGAGAGATCATACCCTGTTGGGGGTATCAGGAAAGGCTTAATGGAGAAAGTCGAATTTGAGATGAGCCTTGTAGAATGGGTCAAATTTCCATATGTAGCCCTGAAGTGGGGAGAATCCAGGGAGAAACAGCATAACCAAAGAAAGGCATGAAAACAGTAAAGTGTAGAATATATTCAGTGGACTCTGGTTTGGCTGGAATGTAGGACAAACTTACTGCACAAATAGTAAAAGGGTAGGACAGTGCCTGGCAAGTGGTTGGAAACCAAATTGTAGAAGACCCTAAATATCCCATTTCAACAGGGATGCTCTCATTATTAATGAGAAATATAACGATTTATATGAATCCTAAATTACACCCACAAAAATTATCCACTAAAATATCACCCGGCTTTGGTATAATTCTGTAAAAAAAAAAGCCATGTCAATTTTGTATATATAATCTGAAAACTTCAGTATCACCCTGTCAGTTATCAAGGCATACTACAAAGCCACAGTGATTAAAAAAACAAAACAAAAAAAAACCCACTCTATTATTGACCCAGAAAACAAACCGTAATAATCCAGAGGATTAGAATTGAGCACTCAGAAACAGTCATATGTGCACACACACACATAGTTTCAACTATGTATTGCTATGTAGCCAACTACCCTTCCCTCTCTCTCTCTTTTTTATTTTTTGAGACGCATTATCGCTTTGTTGCCCAGGCTGGAGTGCAGTGGCGTGATCTCGGCTTGGTTCACTGCAAACTCTACTTCCCGGGTTCAAGTGATTCTCCTGCCTCAGCCTCCTAAGTAGCTGGGATTACAAGTGCACACCACCACACCCAGCAAATTTTTGTATTTTTAGTAGAGACAGGGTTTTACCATGTTGGTCAGGCTAGGCTCGAACTCCTAACCTCGTGATCCGCCCGCTTCAGCCTTCCAAACTGCTGGGATTACAGGCATGAGCCACTGCGCCCAGCCCCCTCTCTTAGTCTATACTTTACAGAGTAGCCAGAATGATCCATTTAAAACTATAAATCAGATTATGTCACTCATGTACTCAAAATCCTACAATGGCTTCTCAAAACACTCAAAAGAAAATTTAAAGTCCCTGGGATGGCCTATAAAAGGCATTCCATATTCTGGCACTTGGTGCCTCTCCAAACTCATCTTTTAATACTTCTTCTTCGCTCACTCAGCTTCAGCCACTTCTGTGTCTATCCTTTAACCCACCTATCTATCTCAGGCAACCTATTGTGTCGTAGGCCTGAAATACAGTCCCCTGTATAGCCAGCCCTGTACAATAAGGCCCACATTCCTAGGCTGACATTCAAGGTTCTTCGTGCTCAGGTCCCAGCCTAAGTTTTCCACTCTTATCTCTGACTTTCCCTCACCATGCAACCTATCAGTGCTCTGGTCCAGTTGTTTAAAGTTTTTGTTCTTATCATTTGAACACTTTCCCCCAACCAACTGAAATCTTAGATGGAACCCTAATGTCGAAAATAGATGAAAGCAGAGGTGCTTTAGTTGAAATTGTGGTAGGTGTCCCGGGTTTCCTCCAATTTGACATCCTTCCTTCTCTGCAGTATGCCCTGAAGTAGCTCTAACAAATTCAATTTGAAAATGATATTTTAGCCAAGCTGAAATAACTATGTCTTTCAGTGTCTCTGAACACCCTGTGTCACCCAACCTGAATGTCCTCCAAGACCATTTGTGCATGTCCAAACCCTACCTAGACTCTAGGCCCAGTCAAATATCACCTACTCTGTGAACTTTTCTTTGGTCTCATCAAACATGACACTTTTCCCCTCTGAACTTTGTTCATACATCTTCTATGGCCCATACTTCCGCACTTTCTGTATTAGGGAGATTGGCTTATAAATTGTTAATCTTACTAGGCTGAAAGCTTCTTTTAAAAAGGTGGGCAGCTAGTGTTTGCTGAATGAATGATTCATCTTTGTAGCCACAATAGTCCTCGTGCAATGTCTTGTACGCAGTAGGTGCTCAATATACATTCTTTTTTTGGATGAGTGAGTGAGTGAATGAGTTTTCTACATTATATGAAACAAAACCAATTTTTTAGTCGAGCTTGTTTAGCTTGTTGTTTGTTTCTTCCTTTTTATGATCATAAAAACAGACAATGCATCCAGTCCCCTGTGGCTCCTGAAGACTTCAGTAAGCTGCCAAATAACATTACTGAATTTATTATTGGATTAATGAAGAGCTTATAGCAAAATTATCTTAGTGAGGAAGTGATCCTTTTGGGGACTTCAATTTCAACTGTTGAGGCAACATTAGTTTTAAATGAAATAAAACATCTCATTGTGTAGACTTCACACAGCTGATAAATATGCCAGAAGGAGTTTGTCCCAGGGCATCCTGCAGTAGATGAAAATAGGAAGAAACTCACCATGGTAAACTGAAGAAAAGGGAGGCATGCTGCATGACCTTAGAAAAGTCACTCCCCTTCTTGGGGCCCCCATTTCTCAGACTTTCAGTGTGTAAATGGAGTTTCATTCCAACGATCTTTAAGTTTTCCTCCAGCCCAAACCATCAATGTTCTTTTAGATTGTAAGCAGGACACCAGTTTCCACTGGACAGAGTAGCAGATAGCTACCCCACTTAAGAAAGTGGCATTTGGTCCCAATCTTTTTAAAAATTTTATTTATTATACTTTAAGTTCTGGGGTACATGTGCAGAATGTGCAGGTTTGTTACATAGGTATACACATGCCATGGTGGTTTGCTGCATCCATGTCCCCATCATCTACAATAGATATTTCTCCTAATGTTATCCCTCCCCTATCTTCCCACCCCCTGCTATCCCTCCCTTAGCACCCTACACCCCCAGGCCCCGGTGTGTGATGTTCCCCTCACTGTGTCCATGTGTTCTCATTGTTCAACTCTCACTTATGAGTGAGAACATGCAGTGTTTGGTTTTCTGTTCTTGTGTCAGTTTGCTGAGAATGATGGTTTCCAGCTTCATCCACGTCCCTGCAAAGGACATGAACTCATCCTTTTTTTATGGCTGCATAGTATTCCATGGTATCTATGTGCCACATTTTCTTTATCCAGTCTACCGTTGATGGGCATTTGGGTTGGTTCCAAGTCTTTGCTATTGTGAACAGTACACAATAAATATACATGTGCATGTGTCTTTATAATAGAATGATTTATGATCCTTTGGATATATACCTAGTAATGAGATTGCTGGGTCAAATGGTATTTCCAGTTCTAGATCCTTGAGGAATCACCACACTGTCTTCCACAATGGTTGAACTAATTTACACTCCCACCAACAGTGTAAAAGTGTTCCTATTTCTCCACATCCTCTCCAGCATGTGTTGTCTCCTGATTTTTTAATGATTGCCATTCTAACTGGCGTGAGATAGTATCTCAATGTGGTTTTGATTTGCATTTCTCTAATGTCCAGTGATGATGAGCTTTTTTTCATGTTTGTTGACTACATAAATATCTTCTTTTGAAAAGTGTCTGTTCATATCCTTTGCCTACTAAAACTTGGTCCCAGTCTTTATTGAGGACCCATTTGCTAGGTTTGAGGGACATAGCTAGTTTTGCACCTGTCCCTTGCCAATGACCCACTAAATATATTTCCACAGCAGGATGCATTCCTTACTAGAGATCCGTCTACAAAAGAAGAGCCACGTTCACAATCCATTCTACTGGATAAGTCACACCACTTGCCCCCAAATATCCAAGTGATTGAAAAGAGGTGGGACCGCTAGCCACAGCCTGTACCTGTTGCTGCACTTATCACTGGGTTGTCCCAACCACATACTACAGAAGCAAGGGACCTTGCTACATTCCATGATCTGTGGCCACCATTATCTCCTGGATCCTGTGCCATGGATCTGCAGGCAGTTGTTTGTCATTGCTCAGTGGGTGAAGCTGCCTCGTCATATTTGCATCTTCTTTCCCTACACAGGTATAGGGAGTCCACTCTCTAAGTTCCACACCTGAAAGCCCCACGGTGAGTCTGGCTGAAGTAGTAGCTTTGTTCTCAGCAACTTAAATCTATTCCTATAGTTGGCACCAGAGAAACAGTAAACTTCCTGTTCAAGCAGTGTAGCAAGCATGGCTCTGCACTCAATAGACATGGGTTTGAAATCCAGTTTCATCAGTAAATAGCTGTGTGACCCTGATCAAGTTACTTTTCTTCTCTGACCTTCAGTTTCCTCACCTGTCAAATGTGGATAATCTTTTTAATTTAAAATTTTAAACCAGTTTTATTGAAGTATGATTGACAAATAAAACTTTTTTTTTTTGAGATGGAGTTTCACTCTTGTCACCCAGGCTGGAGTGCACTGACATGATCTTGGCTCACCACGCAACCTCCGCCTCCCAGGTTCAAGCGATTCTCCTGTCTCAGCCTCTCAAGTAGCTGGGACGAGAGGCACGCATGCCCAGCTAATTTTTTGTATTTTTAGTAGAGACAGGATTTCACTGTGTTAGTCAGGATGGTCTCAATCTCCTGACCTCATGATCCACCCACCTCAGCCTCCCAAAGTGCTGGGATTACAGGCATGAGCCACCGCTCCCGGCCTAATTTTTGTATTTTTAGTAGAGACAGGGTTTCACCATGTTGGCCAGGCTGGTCTCAAACTCCTGACCTCAAGTGATCTGCCCACTTCTGCCTCCCAAAGTGCTAGTATTACAGGCATGAGACACCGCGCCCAGCCAAAACTTTTTTTTTAACTTTTATTTTAGGCTCAGGGGTACATGTGCAGGTTTGTTATAAAGGTAAACTGCATGTCATGGGGGTTTTATGTGGAGATGATTTTGTCACTAAGGTAATAAGCATAGTACTTGATAGGCAGCTTTTTGATCTTCCTCCTCCCAACTTCCACCCTCAAGTAGGCCCTGGTGTCTCTTCCCTTCTTTGTGTCCGTATGTACTCAAAGTTTTGCTCCCACTTATAAGTGAGAGCACGTGGTATTTGGTTTTCTGTTCCTGTGTTATTAATAGTTTGCTTAGGATAATGGCCTCCAGCTCCATCCATATTGATAGAAAGGGCATGACCTCATTCTTTTTTATGCCTGTGTAGTATTCTGTGGTGAATATGTACATTTTCTTTATACATGTGGATAATTAATGGTACCTTCCTCAAAGGATGGAAGTAACTAATAAATGAGATGTCACATATAATAATACATTAACAAATATTTACTATTATCACTACTATTAATAATATGAAGTTTTCTAAGTACAATGAAGCCCCACTAATTCTGATTAAGGTGTCAGTGAGTAATGTTTGGGAGGTAGAGCGATTTCTACCATAATTCATTACAAGGATATTAAAATCAGATGTATATAGGGCTTACCATGTGCCCATTATAAGTATGTTACATACATTAATTTCCACAACAACTCTATGAAGTAGGCATCATTATTACTCTTACTATTGTCACCATGTTACAGAGATGAAGAAGGTAAGAAACTTATTGACAGTCACACAGTTAAGAGGAAAAGTTGGGGCATGATTGCAGGTCATCTGGCTCCAGGGCCTGCATACTTAACCCCATTGCTACACTGCCTTTACATAACTAACTGTTGACGGTGTGAATGGAAATGCAGCTTTATTACCTCAAATTTAGGGTTGTAACCCTTCCAGTCACTTATGCTATCTTCTCCTGTAACAAATGGGCACTAATTAATTATAATTACGACATTATTCATGTGAAATCCTTGCAGGCAAACTGCTGCCACTAGAGGTAGAAAGTGACAAGAAATGTATTTGTTTCCCTTGATGGAAGGGAAATGTTTCTTCTTCTATCCTGATTCACTATGTTTGGGCTTATCCAATCCTCCTTTCCATCAATGGTAAACTCCAGCTCAGCACACACAAAAGCAATGCTTCTATGACAGATGACTCTTATCTACACACTTAATTAAGACTTGCTCATTAAAGTACTGACAAGATTCTTTGAAGCTGTTTCTCATGCACTTTCCCCCAAAAGCAACCAGTCTGCTCAGTTAATTCAGGAAAGAAATCAAGTTGGCTTTATTTTCATTCAACAAGCAATTACAATATGCCAGGTGCTATTCTGAAAGCTTGATGTGCATCATCTCTTTTAATTCCCAATTCACTCCAATATTTTAGGTCCTATTATCGTCTCCATTTCGAAAAAGAAAATTGAAAAGTTGTGACTTACCAGAAACCACACAGAACTGAGTAGCAAGAGGGGCCTTTGTCCTTGGTTTTGTGCTTTAGAGGGCTTTGCTCTGGCTGCGCTCTAGCTATGACCCTCCCATAGGGCAAGAAATCTGCAGGGCCAAGGAAAAGTGTCCACCCAGAGACTAGGCTCCTTCTATCCTACTTTTAGAGCATAAATACCTGGGACCCCACATTTTCCTGCCCAAATGACTCCAAATCCACTTCCAGGGCCTGAGTGGAACTCTTCCTTGTAACCATCCTCTCAAGGGCAAACAGTGATACTGCTAGTGTGAGCATCCCTTGGTCTGAAGGGTGATCAAGGGATGGCTGTTTGTGGGTTTTTTTGAAGATTTCTGAATGTGAGAGCTGAGGCTGGCATGTGCATGAAGCCTCCTGCGGTGAGGAATAAAACCCAGGGTGGGAAGGGAAGAGAGAGAAGCTACAGGCCAGGGGACTGGGGTAAGGGAGCACCTGTCCCCATGTGGCCATGTTTCAGAAATCCAAAAAGTACAAGAACTTTAAATTTTAGCTTGGCTTTTCAAATTGTTGTGAATGTGCATTTTCAAGTTAAAAAGAACGTTTTACGTCAGTTTGCCAGTTTGAACAAACTCTTGTCCTAGCTTGACAGATGTCAGGGTCAGGCTTGCACTCCCATGTCCACCAGACACAATTGTATGCTTCTTTAAGGGATCAGCTCACATTCCACTTCTTCCAGAAATTTCTTCCAGAGGACACCTACCAGAATTGTTTTTCCCCTCTACTTCTCTTGTGGCAGCCTTTCTCCTGGCCTGCCTGGCCATACTTACCTAAGCTTCTATCTGTCTTCCCTGCGAGACTATGACCTAAGATCTGAGACCCATCCATCTGCTTGACCCTCAGTGTCCAGTAGACTGTCTTGCCCAAAATGCATGTCTGAATATGTTTGTTAATTGAAAATATGGGAAGGTAGAAAAGAGAGGAAGCACTTCTTGGGGAGAAAGGAAAGAATGGGAAGCAATCAGAATGTGAAGCTCACTTGGCATAGGGTCAGGTGAACTGATAAGGGTTTTTTGTTTTTCCTTAACATATAGAAAGGTAGAAAATAGTGCAATGAACTTCTATAGGTCTTTCTCCAGCTGCAGCAATGATAAATGAATTCATAGCTCATCTTGTTTCAACTCTACTTGCACTCACTTTCCCTATCTCAGTCTTGGATTATTTCAAAGCAAGCCTAAAACATCATATTATTTCAATCATAAGTATTTCAGTATGAAAAGAGCTTGGCTGGGCAAGGTGGCTCACACCTGTAATCCCAGCAGTTTGGGAGGTCGAGGTGGGCAGATCACGTGAGGTCATGAGTTTGAGATCAGCCTGGCCAACCTGGTGAAACCTCATCTTTACTAAAAATACAAAAATTCGCTGGGCATGGAGGCGGGCACCTGTAATCCCAGTTACTCGGAAGGCTGAGGCAGGAGAATCACATGGTCCCAGGAGGCGGAGGTTGCAGTGAGCCGATATCCAGCATTACAGCCTGGGTGACAGAGCGAGACTCCATCTCAAAAAATAATAATAATAATGATAATTTTTTAAAAAAGAAAGAGCTTGTTTATCAAGAATTTGGTATCACCAAGCCCAGCTGAGCAACAACTGGAAACTGACATGATCGAAGCAGAATCCCTTCTGGCAGCTGCAGAGGCTTGCAGGACAGGGGCACATGCAGACTGGTAGCCTGTGTGTGATCAGAGAAGGCAAGCTTTCTCCTTCCCACCGTGATCCTCAGGGGCAAGGAGCTGGGGAAGCGTGGGGCCCATGGACGTGGCTTCTCACTGAGCTAGCCATCTTTCTTTGCTCATTTCAAACCCTGTACTTAGTGATTTTAGACACCTTTGTGCACATCCATACTGACTTGTCTTAATTCTGTCAAAGCCTTCTCTTTCTCCCCTGGAGCTGTCTGGGAATTCTAGTTCATTGTTGCTGGCCGTTTTTTACTTCCTTTGTGCTTAACTTGTTGAAATACTAAAGGGGTTGGACAGTGTCAGACAATATGGCCCCCGTCACGCCACATTTTACATTGAAATCATTTTTAAGGGCTTTGCTCCTTGACACAGATGGTCTCCATATCCTAGGAGATGGTCTTTTGGCACGAAAATGAAAAAGCTGTGCCCCCTGTGAATCAAGAAACTTTGCGAGTTTATTCTAGCTCAAGTCAAACGAACACTTCATTGTCCCAGCGCCTCTTAGTTTCTCCTCTTGTAGGAAGCATTTTTGATTCCTCTCATTAAACACATGGATGAGTTTGCACTCCTCTTTCTCACCTCACGGTGGGCCCCTATTCACACTAAGGCTCATCCCCTTTTCTAAGACAGAGAATGGCCTTCACCTTTAATACTGACACAGAGCATCAACTGCCTGAAGCCACTCCCTGCTTCTCCAAGTCCTCTCAAGAAAGGTCTATAGGGCCGGGCACAGTAGCTTACACCTGTAATCTCAGCACTTTGGGAGGCCGAGCGGGGCAGATCACCTGAGGTCAGGAGTTCGAGACCAGCCTGGCCAACATGGCAAAACCATGTCTCTACTAAAAATACAGAAATGAGCCCGGCGTGGTGGTGGGCACCTGTAATCCCAGCTACTGAGGAGGCTGAAGCAGGAGAATTGTTTGAACCGGGGAGGCAGAGGTTACAGTGAGCAGAGGTCGTGCCACTGCACTCCAGCCTGGGCAACAGAGGTAGACTCCCTCTCAAAAAAAAAAAAAAAAGAGGAAGGTCTGTCCTTACACAGACTGATGCTAATTGTTCCATTATTACCCATGTTAGCCCGGTTACTGTCACCACTTGGAAGCCTGAATTTCTTTTCTTTTTTTTTTCCTTTTTCTTGGAGTTACCACTGGAATCACTTTCTTTTTAGTGAACTTTGGGCTTCTTCAGTAATTAATATCTCTCTTAGAGTAAGAGATGTAAGCAAATCTATAATCACCTTTCCAATCTCTTTTCCTGACTTGTTTGATATTTCACTGACTGTGGCTTAGGTAGCATATCACTGTACACATTCCATTTCACCCTATTTAGGTCTCAGGAAGTCTTTGTTTTCCATGTCTCTTATGGATTTTTAACTTACTGGGCCAAACTGACATCAAACACAATTCTCCTAGAAAACACTCCTTTTCCACTTCAGTGATGTTTTCCACAGTTCTCCTTCAGAGCACATATATCCGATCTGTTCAGTGAGTGCAGTATTAAATATTTAGTAGCTATTCTCTTTCTCTTCACTACTAAGTTCCAGGACAGGGATGGCAACTGGGCAAAAGTAAGCCCTCAATAAATATTAGAAGGGAAAGAAATGAATGAATGAATGAACTTCCATTTTTCGACATAGCTTCTCACTGTATTGCCAGGCTTAACTAGAAATCCTGGGCTCAAGCAATTCTCCCACCTCAGCCTCACAAGTAGCTGGCACTACAGGCACAGGCCACGATGCCTGGCTTGAATGAATATACTTGAATGAATTTCTGATGGCATTTCTTTTATGCTTCTAAAATCTGATCTCTTCTTACTCTCTTTCAGTTTGTTTTCTTAATCATTACAAACCAAATCAGTTGTTCATTGGGAAAAATTCTTCTTGCTCCACAATTCCATATATTTCAAGCCAGACACTTTTTTAAGCTAATATATACATATGTATGTATATCTATATATATAGATATTTGTGTGTGTATATATATATTTGTCTGTATGTGGCTTCTTAAATCTAAAATTTTAGGAGATCAGCGGACTTTTGTTTTCATGGAAATTTTTTTTCATCAGGCTTTAATTTGCATTGCCCAAACTATAATGTAAAACATTCTTTATAAAAACTAATCAATATTAAATACTTTTTAATAGTATCAATGACCTCATAGGTACTGTTATCTGGTGGCAGAAAATCCTTAAGTGTGTGTAGGTATGTTAGTGTGTATATGTGTGAGTTGCATTTAATAATTATGAAAAATATAAGAAAATTCAAGGAGTTATATGGACCTGGCAGTAAAAGATATTTGAATTTCTCTCTCACTCTGTCTTGTTTTAAGATTTCAAGTTAAACTTTCCTAGAATAAGAGATTCCAATAAGAGCAATTCTGATCTCAGAAGCATCTATTTCAAAAGCTTCTAATAATAAAGACTTTAAGTGTAGATGAATGGAATGCAACTGTCGCATTTTATGTTCAAACATAGTCAGACCTGGATTAAAATCCCAGCTCTGCTAATCATTAGCTGTATGAGATTGTGAAATTTACTTTATCTGCCTGCACCTCTAATTCTCTCTGTTTTCTCATCTGTAAAACAAGATAAACAGAGCCAGATGTGGTGGCATGTTCCTGCAATCCCAGCTACTACTCAGGAGGCCGGAGAGTCACTTGAACCTAGGAGTTTGAGACCAGTCTGAGAAACATAGTAAAATTCTACCTCAAAAAACAAAAACAAAAAGAAACCCAGTTGGTCTCACGCTTTGTAATCCCAGCACTTTGGGAGGCTGAGGCCAGTGGATCACCTGAGCTCAGAAGTTAGAGACCAGCCTAGCCAAATGTTGAAAATCCATCTCTATCAAAAATACAAAAATAAAGACCAGGTGCGGTGGCCTACGCCTGTAATCCCAGAATTTTTAGAGGCCAAGGCGGGCGGATCACCTGAGGTCAAGAGTTCAAGACCAGCTTGGCCAACATGGTGAAAACCTGTCTCTACAAAAACACACACACACACACACACACAAAATTGCCAGGCATGATGAAGGATGCCTGTAATCCCAGCTACTTAGGATGCTGAGGCAGGAGAATCGCTTGAACCCAGGAGGCAGGGGTTGTAGTGAGCCAAGATCACGCCATTGCACTCCAGCCTGGGTGACAGAGCGAGACTCAGTCTCAATAAATAAATAAAAATACAAAAATGAGCTGGGCATGGTGGTGCACACTGTAGTCCCAGCTACTAGGGAGGCTGAGGTGGGAGGATCATTTGAACCCTGGAGGCGGAGGTTGCAGTAAGCTGAGATCGTGCCACTGCACTCCAGCCTGGGTGATAGAGCAACACCCTGCCTCAAAAATAAATAAATAAGAAAGAAAGACATCCAAAAAAATTTTAAAAAGAAAAAACAGGATAAACAAACTAGTTTATGTTATACATATCAATACACACAATGGACACACATTAGTATCTAGACTATATAAAGATCTTAAAATCAACTGAAAGAAACCTAACAATCCAGAAGAAATATGGGCAAAGGATATGATGAAGCAACTCAGAAAGATGGAAACCTGAATGGTAAATAAACACATGAAACAGTGTTAACTCTCTGCTATGGTCTGAATGTTTGTGTCACTCCAAAATTTATATGTTAAATTCTAATCCCCAATGTGTTGGTATTTGGAGGTGGAGCCTTTGGGAGGTGACTAGGTCATGAAAGCAGAGCTCTCATGAATGAAATTAGTAATAAAAGAGACCTGAGGGAGCTAGCTATTCCCTTCCTTCATATGAGGATGCAGCAGCAAGAAGGCACCATCTCCGAGGCAGAGAGCGAGCCCTCACCAGATGCTGAAACTGCCAGCACCTTAATGATGAATTTCTAGCCTCCAAAACTGGGAAAAAATAAATTTCTGTTGTTTATAAATCGCCCAGTCTAAGGTATCTTGTTATAGCAGCCTGAAGAGACTAAGACACTCCTTCCCTAGTTACTATGGAAGTAGGAATTAAGACCAAGAAAAATACATGATTGCACATGATCCAATTGGCAAAAATATTAAAGACCAGCAACGTAAATTATGACAAGAAACTATGGAAAATACTGTGGAGACTTCTGAAAACATTAAAAACAGAATTACCAACTGATCCAGCAATCCTACTCCTGGTTATCTACTCAAAGAATAAGAAGTCAATATCTTGAAGGAATACCTGCACTTACATTTTCATTGCAGTACTATTCACAATAGCCAAGTTATGGAATCAATTTAAGTGTCCATCAACAGATGAATGAATAAAGAAAATGGGGCACATAATACACAATGGAGTACTATTCAGCCACAAAAAAGAACGGAATCTTTCATTTACAACAACATGGATGGAACTGGAGGTCATTATGTTAAATGAAGTAAGCCAGGCACAGAAAGCCAAACTTCTCATGTTCTCACTTATGTGTGGGAGCTAAAAACTTTGGACACTTGGAGGTAGAAAGTGGGAAAATGAATAACAGAGATTGGGAAGGGTGAGTGGCAGGGTGAGGGGAACAAGGAGAAAAAAAAGTGAGTTAAAAGATACAACATAAAGCAAGATAGAAGGAATGAATTTAATGTTTGATAGCAGAATAGGGTGACTATACTTAACAATGTATTGTATTCAGGTGATGGACACCCTAAATACCCTCACTTGATCACTACACATTACATATATGTAACAAAATTTCTTATGTACCCCATAAATATGCACAATTTTTTAAAAGGAAATCCATACACGCTTTCTTAAAACTCAATCACTAAAATATGACAAGGAGATGGAGAAATAGACTCTTTCATACATTACAGATGGGAGTGTAAAAATGAAGTCTGTTTTAGCAATATGTAGTAAAGTTGAGGATGTTCATACCTCATGACCCAACAATCCCACTTCTTGATAGCTACAAGAAGACATGTGTAAGCATGTCCACTATAACATTGTTTATAATAGCAAAGAGCTGAAGACAAAATGCTCACCAACAGGAAGATGATTAAATAAATTGTAATATACATACACAATGGAATACTACATACCAGTGAAAATAAACAGACTAAAGCAACACGCTGTAACATGACTGCATCTCAGAAATCTAACATCAACCAAAAATCCACCTGCAATAGGAGGCAAATAGTATGTGAGCATCTCCATAAAGTTAAAAACATGTTAAGGCTGGGCGCGGTGGCTCATGCCTGTAATCCCAGCACTTTGGGAGGCCGACGGGGGTGGATCACGAAGTCAAGAGATCGAGACCATCCTGGTCAACATGGTGAAACCCCGTCTCTACTAAAAATACAAAAAAATTAGCTGGACGTGGTGGCGCCTGCCTGTAGTCCCAGCTACTCAGGAGGCTGAGGCAGGAGAATTGCTTGAACCCGGGAGGTGGAGGTTGCAGTGAGCCGAGGTCGCACCACTGTACTCCAGCCTGGTGCCAGGTGACGGAATGAGACTCTGTCTAAAAAAAAAAAGTTAAACAATATGATTTGATTTCTCTTTCAGAGATTCATACAAATATGTTGTACAAATACATTCCTACAATAAAATTTTAAAGACCTGAATGGGAATGATAAACACCAAATTCTAGAAAGAGGTTACCTCTGTGCTGTAGGGGGAAAGGAGGAGTACACACGAGCTTCAACTACATTTGTTCTGTTATATTTCTTAAGCTGGAAGATGGATACGCAATTGTGAATAATGCTATTATCTAAAGGTCTAAAATATTTAACTTCAAAAAAAAATGCCTATCTCTCAGTATTGTTGTGAGGTTTAAATGAAGTAGTGGATTTAAAATATTCAGCACAGTATTTGGTACCTAGCAAGTGCTCTGTAAGTATCAATTCCCTACCACCATAACACACACACATCTACCCCTTCGCCTCCCACCATGGCCTTTAAATTTGTGAATATCATCCGGTGGCTACGTAAGACTCCAGACACCTAAGCCTGCTTTATGAATTCTCACCTTGTCCTGCAGCTTCTCTCCTTTATATTCACTCTGTTGAGCTGGGCTGAGGAAGCTTGTCCCTTAGAGCTAACTAAACTAAGTCCCTAACCTTGTAATTTACACTAGTTTTCTTTTCTGCCTTGGTTGGATATTGGAAGTTATAATCTGCTCTAAAAGGTTCCCAACTGTACATGACCCAGTCTTCCCAATATGGTTTGTGAAATATTTCAGTTACCTATTGCTGTGTAACAAACCACCCAATACTTAGTGGCTTACAACGGCAACTGCCTTATTTGCTCATGATTTTTTAGTTTCAGCTGGGTTCATCTAGGTGGTTCTTCTGCTTCTCTTTTGTGTGGTGGCATTCAGCTGTTAGTGCAGCTAGGAATAAGCTCAGCTCAGATGTTGGCATAACTGGGACACTTTCCACGTAATCTCAAAGCTTTTCCCTCTCTGTGTAGACTCTCCACATGTTTACTGCAGCAGGGTAGCTGGACTTCATATGGTGGCTCAAAGCTCTCAAGAGCACGAAAACAAAACAGTCAAGTCATATTAAGGCTTAAGACCCAGAACTGAGACAGTGTCATTTCTGCTGCATTTTACTGGTTAAATCAAGTCCCAGCCCAGATGCAAGGGGAGAGAAATATGCACTGATGTGAATACTTTGCTATTATCTCATTTACCAAACCTGTTGTTTCAAGGAAACAGAGGTGGCCTGGGCACTCTATTCTTGCCCTTTGGTTCATGGGAGAAGACAGACTGCCTGCAGCAAGAAGCAGAGTCCTCAGACATCAAAACATCACCTGCCGCTGCACATACTCTCTCTCCCCATCCCAGCCTCACTTACAGATACCACTTGATTTAGAAACTCTTTTCCAATTTCACATATGTAGATTGTATGACTGCCAGGTGCTAGGCACTATGCTATGTTCTGGGAACGTCAGAACAAATAGCAATGGTTTAGATCATTAAGGATTTCAGAGTGCAGCCAACAAAGAAGGGGGGTTAGAACCTATCTACCCAGCTGCCATGAGGTGGCCTCACAAACCAAATCAAAAACCTAAAGACATTCAGGCTAGATGACAGCCACAATAGCCACTTGACCTAACAAGCTGAGTCCTTCATCACAAAAGGGCATTTTATTAGTCTAACAAGGCGTAATTTTTGTAAGAACATGAAGCTGTTACCAGTATGTGGCTTCATTGTATAGATCAACATTTTTAGATTCTAAAACTATAAGCTAGCTACCTTTGCCCTGTGAGACCTAGTACCTTTTGCGTTGTTCATAATAGGTGGCAAAGATACATTTATTTTCATGTTGAATTGAATCTACTCAGTGAGTTTTTTGAATGTCGAGGAAATGTTGTTTTACTACACATAATACTTAGAATACTGCTATAAAAAATAATACCTGGTAGGCCTCCAATGACACATAGATACACACAAATATGTATACATATAAACACACACAAAAATACATATATAACATAGCTATCAGTCCTCAGTTATTTTAGTTTGCTTTTAGCCAATTGAATTTTTTAAAGTTCCCAGACACTCCAAGAAGCAAATAGGCACCACTTATACCCTGCAGCCAATCACTTTTAATTCTTCTAGCAGTCATTTTGATAATATCAGACATAATGAAATCACTTATCAGTAATGTGGGGTCTAATTCCCCCTATGCAAAATAGTCTATTTTAATTCAGGTTTGGAATCCCTGCCAGAGCTCTCAAGACTGCTCCTTTTATACAGTTATTATTAAAGAAACTTTATTTTTATGATAATAAATTCTTACATAAATAGATCCCTCATACAATAACATAGAATCCCAGCTAGACTCTCCCACCAGTTGTCATGAAGTGCTATCATGCTCTATATTGCATGAGTAAATAAGAAGCTGGCAGTTTCTTAATTACACCAAGTTTACTGATGGGGGTTATGAAGGTAACTCCCAGATCCCTGAAAAATCTGTCATTGCAATAGCATTTTAAATTGAATGGAATCTTATTAAATCACATCTAAAGAAACTGAGGGCAGAACTGTTATTATCTCTCATGCAAATAAGGGTGGGAGCACATCATTTTTTAAGACATGATTTTTCTTGATGGACTATGTAGCTTGTCTGACATCATTAGGTCCCTTTTGTGGTTTTAATCTGCAGTTTGGACACTCGAAGTGTTGAGCTATTTTCACTCTTTAAAGTGACATGAGTTTGGTTAATGGAAGAAAGAAAATGAACCCCTGAGGATCTTCAGCTAAAAGCATTACTTATAGGAGAAATCAGTCTTCTATTTGGGTTAGGAAAAATCAGTTGAAGAGAAGTGCTGTGTGGCCAGGAAATGGAAAGGAAGTTGAAGAAAGGAAAATAGGAAGAGAATGAGTCAAAGCCATCCCCATGTTCTTCACCATTCTTCTTCACAATGGGATCCTTTTTCTTCTCCAAGCTCCTTCTTTCACGCATAGAGCCTGAGAGCCTAAAATTGCAGGAAGAAGAGTAGTGGTACCATTAACAGCTAAAGGAAAGAAATATCCAGGCCTGCCCTCAGATTAGCCAGGTACTCTCTCTTTCAGCCTAAAACTTGGAAAATAAAAGCATGCATGGTATGAAAAATAGCTTTGTCTTAAACTATCTAAAGAGATAAAAAGACCAAATTACAATATTAAACTTACTGTGAAAGTGTGTTTTATTCATTCCATTTTCCTGTCTTGATACATCTCATCCTTACACATGGATTTATGCTTCACCAGTTACTGCTTATGTTAGAATCCTTGGACCAAATTCATAAAAAAGATTCAGCCCTAACTCTGTTGAATATTTTTATTGTTGTTTAACCCAACCAGATCTGTGATTCATTAACTGCTTGTCATGTGTTGATATGTGGATCAGGAATTGATCAACAGCTGGCAAAATTTAATAAAAGGAGCTCATTTCTGGAGAAACGAGCTCGTTGCCATGCCAACTATCGATCTTCCCTGATGGAGGCTCTGCAGTCAGTCACAAAATGGGCCCTGTTAGGCAGGCCCTACAGTCTGCCCATAGGAAATCACTGGGTCACCAATCTCAAATGAGTTCCTGAAAATGACTTCAGGTTCACAGTGGAGAGAACTGGACTACATGTGTTTGCAGGAAAGACTCTGGCTCACAATTGAGTAGGACACATCTATTCCATTGAACACCTGAGAATCTTGTCACATAGCTGGCTATGGAATGCAACATTATTGAAATACATTGCATTACATTTGTGCAGTGCATAGCATATTATAGCTATGGAGGCTATGGAGAGAGAATGAACAGATTAATTTATTACTGTTCATTGTTTACGAAATATAAATGCAAAGAAATCTGTTTACTCTGTGTCATTATGTACTCATTTTTTAGGTGTGAGAAAGATTAATAGCAGCTTTATCAAAGAGAGATCTGGGTCTGTACTGTGTTGTATAACATAAAGGCCAGGGGAAAAAAAGAGAGAGATAATAATAATCAAAGAACCCTTTGAACTTTTTGAAACTCTGAAAACTCCTTTAAAGTTAAGAAGTTATCAGAATATTTGACAATGTCACAGATTCTAATTTGAGGAATTCCATTTGCTTTTATGGGAGCTGAGACATCTTCAAATGTAGAAATTACATTTCACTGTATTGTTACCAAGTGAACAGAGTGCTTTTAACATTTGCTCAACAAATACTATTTGAACTCCTACAATGTAGATGGCAAAGCTTATGAATATCACTGCTGCATGCACAACATTTTTTAAAAAATGATACTGCCCTATGTATTGTGATGAGAGATAAAGTCATCCTGATTCAAGCCTTGTCCAGTAAACTAGAAGCCTCTTGGACATGGTTTGTCACTCCTCTGTCAACTGGACTCAAGGTCATGAGGGGCCCACTCTCAAAACGGAACCAGCCCTCACATCTATAGTTAATTAATTTTTGACAAAGATGCCAAAACCATTCAATGGGGAAGAAAACAGTCTTTTCAACAAACGGTGCTGAGAAAACTGTATACTCACATGTAAAAGAATGAAACTGGATCCTTACTTAAATCCATATATAAAAATTAACCCAAAATGAATCAAAAGTATACAACATGATGTGTTGATATACATATAAATAGTAAAATGATTACTACAGTCAAGCAAATTAACATATTCATCGCCTCATATAGTTACCTTCCTTTTTTTGGGGTGAGAGCACTCAAACACTATTCTTTTAGCAAATTTCCAGTATGCAATAAATGTTATTAATTATAGTTCTCACACTCTACATTAGATCTCTAGGCTTATACATTTTATATAGCTTTGTACCGATTGGTTGGCCCATACTTGTCCATTTTTATCCTCTCCTTGCCCAGGGTAACTACTGTTCTATTATCTATTTCTATGTATTCAACTTTGTTTTTCCTTTCTTTCTTTTTTTTTTTTTTTTGAGATGGAGTCTCTCTCTGTCACCCAGGCTGGAGTGCTGTGGTACCATCTTGGCTCACTGCAACCTCTGCCTCCTGGGTTCAAGCAATTCTCTGCCTCAGCCTCCTGAGTAGCTGAGATTAGAGGTGCCCACCACCACGCCTAGCTAATTTTTTGTATTTTTAGTAGAGATGGGGTTTCGCCATCTTGGCCAGGCTGGTCTTGAACTACTGACCTCATGATCCACCTGCCCCGGCCTCCCAAAGTGCTGGCATTACAGGCATGAGCCACTGTGCCCAGTCTCAATTTTTATACATATATAACAAAAATAACAAATTTTCAAAAAGACACATTAAAAAGGTAAATAAAATAAAATTGGGCATTCTGTAAATACTTTTTTATAACTTACATTTTCCATTTAACAATATATTTTAAGCATTTTAAAATGCCATTGTTATTATTATTAATATAACATTATTATTATTAAACATGACCTTAATAACTAAAAAATGGGCCAAACACCTAAGTGTAAAACCTAAAACTATAAAGTTCTTAGAAGAAAATATTGGAAAAAATCTTCATGATATCTGATTTGACAATGACTTTATGAATGTGACATAAAACGCCCAGACAACAAAAGAAAAAAATAGATAAATTGGACTTCCCCAAAATTAAGAATGTTTGCTCACCAAAAGATACTATCAAGAAAGTAAAAAGACAATCTACTGAATGGGAAAAAATATTTGCAAATCTTATATCTGATAATATGTTAATATTCAGAATGTATTAAAAACTCCTACAATTCAATAATAAAAACCAAATAATCCAATTTAAACTGGGCAAAGGACTTGAACAGATATTTCTGCAAAGAAGATACACAAATGGCCAATAGGCATATGAAAAGATACTCAATATCATTACTTCTCTAGAAATGCAAATTAGAACTACAATGAGATACCATTACCCACACACTAAGATGGCTGTAATTTAAAGACAAAACAACAACAAAAAACCCAGAAAATAAGTGTTGGCAAGGTTGTGAAAAAATTGGACCTTTCATGTGTTCCTGGTGGGAGTGTTAAAATGGTGTGGCCACTGTAGAAAACAGTTTGGTGATTTCACAAATGTTAAACTTAGAAGTCCATATGGCCTGGCAATTCTACTCCTAGATATTAATATATATTTAAAAGATTTGAAAACAGGGGCTAAAAATAATATTTGTATATAGCAATGTTATTCACAATAGCCAAAAGGTGGAAAGAACCCGTGTCCATCAACCAATGAATAAACAAAATATTATATTATATATATATAGATATTACAATGAAATATTAAGTATTAAGAAGGAAAGAAATTTGACATATGCTACAACATAGAGGTAACTTGAAGCATTATGATAAGAGAAATAAGGCAAAAAGACAAATATTGTATGATTCTGCTTATATGAGATACTTAGAAGAGTCAGAATACTGGTTAAAATGGAGACAGAAAGTAGAATAGTTACCAAGGGCTTTGGGGAGAGGGTAATGGGGAATTATTTTTTAGTGGGTACAGAGTTTCTCTTTGGGATGATGAAAAAATTCTAGAGATAGATGATGGTGAAGGTTACACAACAATGTGAACGTACTCAATGCCAGTGACCTGTACACTTAAAAATAGCTAAAATGATAAATATTTTGTATGCAAATTTTACCGCCATACAAAAATAAAATTGAAATTTCCTGATTTTCATTTTTTTTTTTTTGAGACAGAGTCTCACTCTGTCACCCAGACTCGAGTGCAGTGGCGCAATCTTGGCTCACTGCAACCTCCACCTCCCAGGATCAAGCAATTCTCGTGCCTCAGCCTCCCAAGCATCTGGGATTACAGACATGCACCATCACGCCAACTAACTTTTGCATTTTAAGTAGAGACAGATGGGGTTTCATCATATTGACCAGGCTTGTCTCGAACTCTTGACCTCAAGTGATCCGCCCACGTCAGCCTCCCAAAGTGCTGGGATTACAGATTTGAGCCACTGTGCCCGGTCATCCCTTTCTCTTTCTACCTTTAAAGATATAAGCCCTTAAGATCTCATCTCCAGGTAGGTTTTCTCTCCCTGCTTCTAAGAAGAAAAAACACACACACAGAACCAGAACTATCTGCTATCACTCCCTTTTCTAATTAACACTCTCATCGAAGACTTATTTCTCTACTTTTATCTTAGCATCCCAGAGTGTTACAATTTTCTGTTTCCTTCCATTTCCCCCACTGCTGTGAGCATCGTGAGGACAGAGGCTGTCTTTTGTTTATGACAGCGGAATGGATGGAAATGCAAGCTTTCAGTTTAGTTAGCCTTAGAGACCAACTCCAAATCTGTCCCTAACTAGCCAGGGGACCTTAAGCAAGTGATTGCATCTCTCTGCAACTCTGTTTCCTCATCTGCAAACTAGGGAATGTTTTAAATGAGGTGATACATATAAAGTGTTCAGAATCATAAGCAGTAAAAAAATCTTAGTTATAACACAAATAATAATTTTAGTAATAAGTATTAAATGATTTTAGTGTAAAATGAACTTTAATTAATAGAACGATTTATATTATAATTTTTGTAATTATAATTATTATACCCAACGCCTAACACATAAAGTGAAATAAGCCAGAAAAAGAAAGACAAATACTACATGTCCTCACTCATATTTGGAAGCTAAAAAATTGATCTTAGAGAAGTAGAGAGTAAAATAGTGGCTACCAGAGCCTGGGAAGAGTAGGTGGGGAGGACATACAGAGAGATTGGTTAACAGAAGCAAAATTACAGCTAGAAAGTAGGAATAAATTCTAGTGTTCTATAGCACTGTAGGGTGACTACAATTAACAATTTATTATATATTATCAAATAGCTAGAAGAGAGGGTTTTGAATGTTCCCAATATGAGAAATTATAAGTGTTGGAGGTGATGATGGACATGCTAATTATCTTGATTTGATCACTATACATTGTATGTATAGAAACATCAGTGTGTACCACATAAATATGTACAACTATTACATGTAAAATTTAAAACAAATTTAAATATTGAACACACATTCTAATTCTGATTTAAATATTAGATGATAAAATTTATAGAATAAAATATTATGAAAAATATCCAGGTAAATATGTAAAATAAAGACAATGTAAAAATAATAAGCATTTTAAGAAGAGACATTACTTCAGCTATTTTTTTAAATACAATCTTAAAAGACAATGTGCAACAGCATGCATGCATTAAGATGTTAGTTATTTTGTGCAAAGTATTCTAAGCTTCGGTTAAAAATTCTGACTCTTTGCTTATAAGTAGAGTGTTAAGGAAATAGTGTTATGACCATCCAAATATTTTCCTCTAACTCTTTCATATTTAAATAATCCTACATCTTGTCTTATAATTTTAAAGAAATGTTTTTGAAGACTTTTATTTGGGGAGAGGGATCACAGACTGAAACCTTTATATTGAGAGTAAGATGTTATTCTTGTTTAGAGAAAGCATTTCTAGTTTGTCTTCCTCTTTTTTAGTTTTGTTGTGTATAGATGGAGATTTTGGTTTAGAATTACCTGGGTTTTTCGTTTGTTTGTTTGTTTGTTTGTTTGTTTTGTCCTTTGAGCCAGGGTCTCACTCCTCTCTCTCTGGCTGAAGTGCAGTTGCGCAATCTCAGCTGACTGCAGCCTCAACTTCCAGGGCTCGGGTGATCCTCCCATCTCAGCATCCCAAGTAGCTAGGACTACAGGTGTGCACCACTATGCCTGGCTAATTTTTTTTTTTTTTTTTTTTGTAGCGACAGGGTTTCACCGTGCTGCCCAGGCTGGTCTCCAACTCCTGGGCTCAAGCTATTGGCCCACCTGGGCCTTCCAAAGTGCTGGGATTCCAGGCGTGAACCGCCACACCCCATTACCTGTATCAATTTCTATATCGTATTTCCTTAATATTTTGAAAGGTAATCTAACTAAAATAAAATTAGTTCTTTCAATAGAAAAAAGTCATTTTTATAATAAAGAATAAATGATTTTAATGTAAAAAATGAGTATTTTGAAAAAATATAATGATTACATTACAGTTATTGTACCCAACACCCAACACCTAACTGGAGAGTGACTAGTAAGTTGCAGAGTATGTGCATTTACCACACCATAATTGCCAACCGTAACTGACTTTTTCCTTGTCTCCCTCTCCCACTAGATTGGCAGTTCACTAACTGCTGAAACAGTGTCTTAGTATCTGAAACATGGAGTATAGTACCTGGTACATAGGAGGAACTCAATACATGTGAATAGTATGAAAAAAAGTGAATTCGTGGAAGACTAGTGGTATTGGGAACCCAAGTGAGAGAAGACCCAAAGAGAAGAGAAATGAGGAAGGAGATGAGGCCTCTTGTGTGGTCATTTCCCCCTATTCTGGAACTTTTCCTAGAGCTGTCCTTAAGAGTTAAAAAGTCCTGTGTCATTTTTAATGAGGAATGGCACTTTCTTGTTCATGCTTCCTAATTAGAATGTGGCAATGCAGAAAGTTTCCTTGTACTGCCTATTTACTTGTTTGCCTCCCACCTCTAGAGTGTGAGCTCTGGGAAATGAGTGTTCATTCTAGGTCCTGTCCAAGCACCTAGCACAATGCCTGCCAGATAGTAGTTGGTGCTCAGTGCATGTTGACGGCATGAAAGAATGCAAAATAGAATTGGATCTGATGCCTATTTTACTTTATAAAATGACTCTCTGGCCGGGCATGGTGGCTCACGCCTGTAATCCCAGCACTTTGGGAGGCTGAGGTGGCTGTATCGCCCGAGGTCAGGAGTTCAAGACCAGCCTGGCCAACATGGTAAAATCCCATCTCTACTAAAAATACAAAAATGAGCCAGGTGTGGTGATGGGTGCCTATAATCCCAAGTACTCAGGAAGCTGAGGCAGGAGAATCGCTTGAACCTGGGAGGTGGAGGTTCCAGTGAGCTGAGATAGTGCCATTGCACTCCAGCCTGGGTGACAAGAGCAAGACTCCATCTCAAAAAAAAAAAAAAAAGACTCTCATGTGGGAGGAGGGGCAGTCTTGGCGCAGCGATTGGCATAGTCATTCAGTGAACACTTGAATGAATGAATGAATGAATGAACCTTATCCCCTATTCAGATAGTCAGTGTTTGGTTTTTTTTTTTTCTTTCTCTCAGGTCAATACAGTAGAACATTCCTTAATTGACGTATTTTAAGTGTGTTAAATGATCTGCTCTCCATGAATTTTGGCTTAACATATCTGAATCATAAACAAATGAATAGGAATGCTCATGCTTTGAGGATATTAGAAGGGAGGAAATAGAAAATGGTAATGAATTGAGGGAATACAGCAGGGGAAATTATAAAAACCCCAAAATTGTCTTTTCTTCTTTTCTTTTTTTGAGAGAGAGTCTCAATGTGTTGCCCAGGCTAAAGTGCAGTGGTGTGATCTGTGCTCACTGTAGCCTCCACCTCCCAGGCTCAAGCAATCCTCCCACCTCAGCCTCCCAAGTATCTGGGACCACAGGCTCACACCATCATGTCCAGCTAATTTTTGTATTTTTAGTAGAGATGGAGCTTCATCACGTTGCCCAGGCTGGTCTTGAACTCCTGAGCTCAAGTGATCTGCCCGCCTTGGTCTCCCAAAATGCTGGGATTACAGGTGTGAGCACCGCACCCAGCCAAAACCCAATAATTTTCTATCTGAAGGACAGTAAAATGGCAGATAAAGGGGAAGAAAAGGGAAAAATTAAGGAATGTAGAAGAGAGAAAATTCATAGATGTCTGTGCCTTGCAATCTGGAGGGAAGAAATTAATAGAACATAATTTTTATCTAGAATGATAGTATTATCCTAATATGCTGCTTCCTCCCCCATGCCCCCCTTCCACTGCAAGTTCTTAGAAAATGATTTTGTGTTTACTGGCTAGTTCACATCCTCTCATTATTTTCAGTCTGGGGAGTCTAGGTTAACAAAATCCAGTAGCCAGGTGCAGTGGTTCACGCCCCTAATTCCAGCACTTTGGGCAGCCAAAGTGGGCGGATAACCTGAGGTCAGGAGTTCAAGACCAGCCTGACCAATGTGATGAAACCCCGTCTTTACAAAAATACAAAAATAAGCCGAGTAGGACGGCAGGTGCCTGTAATCCCAGCTACTGGGGAGGCTGAGGCAGGATAATCACCTGAACCTGGGAAGTAGAGGTTGCAGTGAGCCAAGATTGCACCATTGCACTCCAGGCTGGGTGACAGAGTGAGACTCCATCTCAAAAGAAACAAACAAACAAAAGAGTCCAGTGACTTGACTCTGTTTTGCATAATTGTCCCTGCTTTCTGAATTCTATATTGAGATCTCCTTTCTTTTAAAATATTATGACAAGATTACCTGGAGCCAATGTTTATCCTAGAACATGCTTTATCTTCAGGATGATGACTCACTCCATCTTGGAATGTGTCGTAATGATGTTTTTTTCATGATGGCCAGTAAATACACCAATGCTTTTGTAGCCAGCGAACAATTTCAACCAGCAGTATTAAGTATTGGCCAAACCTGCTTCTCCTGGTTGCATAGGGCACCAGCTGTGCCTACAAGGCATCCATTCTCCGTGGCTGGTCCCACACTCCACCCACAGTTCAGTGAAGCCTCATAGTTTCAGAATTTAGCTCCAGTAATAAGTCAAATCCTGCTAGAACAAACTGTATGGGCAGATGCCAAATTCCTTTGCTGTATAGGAATTCAGCTACAACAGACAGTGCTTGAAATCCAGCCATCAGTAGGACTTCCTGCCATATGAAGGCTTTTTTGTGATGGTGTTTCTTGTAATACAAGTTGACCTGGACTATTTGGGGCCTTGCTTTGCTTCTTTTCTAAGTAAGAAAGTCTATAGATGGCTGGTTACTCTGGCTACTGCTTTGAATAGGTCCTTCCATATTTAAATGTTTGGTAGCATAGGTAGTATTAAAATACTCAACGATATGAAGTCTTCATTTCACAAAGAAGAGGTAAGTATCTCTGATTACAAAGGGCTAGATAGGCTTCAATTTGTGAAATATGCCAACAGTAAAACAATGATGCTAAAATATTTTGGGGATTTACAAATAAATTGTATACATAGCATGCCTTTGTGTCTCATCATGCAGCCCAATCTTATCTGTAGACACTTCTTTCCAATTCCCTTTGCATTTTTGAGGAAGGACAGACAGTTTGAAATTTTTCCACACACATCCAGGTGTACCCCATCGACACAGTATTTCACGACAGCTTGAACCTATTGTTATTCTGCTCAGAATTCCCATAGTATATATTATATCTCATTTTTGCTATATGCAAGTTGGCACCTAAACATACTCTATTGTCCTAATAATAATAGTTTTTGTATCATGAGTGCCAGGCAAACACTGGGCTACATTTTGAAGATCCAATTAGAAGGGCACAGTTCTTGTCCTTTCTTAGGAACTCACAGGTTAATGAGAAAGAGAACCGAGCAGTTGTGATCTGTTGTGATTTGTGGTGCAGAGAGAGGCACACAAGTAGATAGTTGAAACAGTAGACATTCGAAACTACTAATTGATTCATTTCCAGATACATAACCAAGCCAATAACAACACAAAGCTCAATCTATAGTTTTTCTTTTGTTTCCTGTATCTACTTTTACACTATTTCTTAAAAGCGGGGTTGAATACAGGTAGACCCAACCCAGTAATAATTTGAACCAAAGACTTCCTTGTGTTTTTACTTCCTAATCTTAAATGTTTGAGGAGTTCTTTTATAGACACAGCGATATTTTTAAAAACAGTTTTAAACATTTACTCAGCACTAAGCAGGTGCTAGACATAGTACTAGAAATTTCCCTGTATTAACTCGTTAATCATCAACATAATTCTTTTTGCAAATGAGAAAACTAAGTTTTGGGGGAATTTAAATAACCTGCCAATTTCACAAAGCTATTAGGTGGCAGGACAGAGATTTGTGCCAGGACTTTCCACTCCTTGTGACCATGTAATGCTGCCTCTTTCACATAACCGTTGAGTTAACAATTACGAATTCATGTTTCTCTTTCTATTACTGATTCAGATCATCCCAGACTGGAATTTGAAATGCATTTTACCTAAGGAAATATGTTATAGGTGGTATTTATATGTGGTTGCAATGGGATAGAAAATAGGAAATTAAATCACAGAGAACGAGTCAAGTCAGAAACCACCGAACAATGGGCAAGATGCCCTCAGGCCCAGACTCACCAAAACAAACGGATTCAGTTTTTATAAATGTGCAAGATCATCCAAGGTGTAAAGGATTATAAATATAGATCCTGGAAATTTAAAGAAGCTTTTTGCCTCTCTAGGCCAGACAGAAAGAGAATGTCAACAGCAAAGTGCCATTTGTCCAAAATTATATTCAAAGCAGCTATCTGAACATTCACCACACAAGGCTATGGACACTAAACACAGGCCAAAGCCACATAATTCAACTTGCTCCCAGGACAAACTGTGACATTTTTAGAGTCTATTTCCCTAATCATGCTGTTTCTTATTTTCCATAGAAAGTCCAAAGTAGAGGAGAACCCAAGTGTGGCTATACTTCTCCTGATTCCAGTGGGGCTATCCAAATACCTTACTGTTCAATTGAACATAAATATGAGCTAAACTGCAATCACCTAATGCCAAAACATTTTTGAATTCTCTTTCCTTTCTTCCACGTATGTTCGGACTCTTTGACGCAAAGAAATATAACAGCTATTAAAAATCAACAGAGGCCGGGCATGGTGGCTCACACCTGTAATCCCAGCACTTTGGAAGGTGGAGGCAGGGGGATCACCTGATGTCAGGAGTTCGAGACTGGCCTGGCCAACATGGTGAAACCCCATCTCTACTAAAAATACAAAAAATTAGCCGGCATGGTGGCACATACCTGCAATCTCAGCTACTCGGGAAGCTGAGGCAGGAGAATCTCTTGAACCTGGGAGGTAGAGGTTGCGGTGAGCCGAGATCGTGTCATTGCACTCCAGCCTGAGTGACAAGAACGAAACTCTATCTAAAATAAAACAAAAAACAAAAAACTTAACTGAAAATATGCTGTGAATCAAGTGATGATCTTTTAAAGTCAGGAAGTTATTGACTCAAGAATGAACTATTTGAAATGCATCTTACTGAGACTTAATAAGAGCTTAAATGGTATGAACCAAATCCCAACGTAAAACGTACATTGACATCTTTTTCTTCATTGAGAAATATTTTACCTAATTCATTACTTGTATTTTAGGAGGTTATCCTTAATCATGACAATATTCTTTGTGATTGATATGCTCGGTTGTGTGGATGCACATTTGGAGACCCCTGGATTACTTAACACATAACTCATAAGCTGAAATGAATGTGATCTTGCCAGAGATGTGGTTGGCTAGGATTGCCAACCTGATCACTGTGAGGTGCCTCTGGAAGTTCTGGGAGACAAATGTGCCTTCCCTTGGAAAAGGTAGAGAGAAAAGATCCAATCTGATTTTTCACCAATGAACTCCCTGAGGAACAAAAACTGCTCTGTGCAGTGAGGCTAACCAAGGTCATGCAAAATCAGCAGAATTTAGAACAATTTTCCAGAGACATGAAACACTGTCCAATAAAGGTGCAGCTAAGGTATATAGATGCTTCAACTATGGTTGACAGATTCAGCTGGAACCTGGGATCATCATGATCCCAGGAAAAGAGGTCAGGGTACCTCACTAGGTCACAGTAATCTACTTCTACTTTATCTGTTAGGCTGCATCTCCTCTTGATTTGGATTCTTGAAGTAATGGGTTATCGAGTTTTCTCATCTATTTCTAAGGAAAAATCCTCTGCTCAGACATAATACAAAGAGACAAGAAATGATACGTCCGTTCTACCAGGCCCATTTTCACCTCTACTCCGAACTATTCTCTCAATGCCATCAAACTGCATCTCAACATTTTACATAGGACTGAGGTTATAGATGTATAGATGTTTAGAAATGAAAGGGCTTATAGTGATCAACCAGTCCAGCTGTCTCTGATTTACACATGAGTTCAATAGAAACCCAGATAGCATAAGTGACTTGTCCAAGGTCACTTGGCTAGTTAGGGTGCCTAGTGTTGTGTTCATTCTCTTCCTCTTTTTATCTTGAGATCACATTTCCGGAACTCTGTTGCTGGCAGGACTCAGGCCCAGGGCTGACTCTAGGTATTATGAGTCATTGCCATGCTTCTGGCTACCTTGTTAGAGGAGAGAGTTGGATTGAGCTGTTGAGAATTTGGCAGTGTTTAGGGAAGGAAAAACTGATGAAGTTGCAGGAATTCCACATATTCACATATTTTCCTAACCTGCACCATGCATGTAGTTCAAGGCCAGCCCAATGGGTCCTTGAGCCCTACCTTTTACCTCCAATTCTTCAGGTTGCATTTTTTTTTTTTACTTCTCCCACACATTCTGGGCTACTATCCATCATCCTCCTACCTTCATTTTATCCACCAGAGAACACGTTAGAAAGGAAATGAAGGGAAGGATATAATCTTCCTCTCGGTCCACAGACCCTCAGGGCAGTCTTTGGATGCCCTGTGTAAAGGTAAGTCACTGGATCAAGGAGGATTGGCCCTATTATAGAGGGGGAGTGCCAGTTAGGCCCTGGCTAACACTGGACTTACAGGAGATCAGTTAGGGCATCTCGAGGTGGCATTGGAATTACTCTTTGGGGATCTGAGGGAAAGAAGCATCTGTCATCAGCTGGTATGATGGCAGGTGGGATAAGATGCCATTATCGTAAACTCATGTTTGGAAGGGATTTTAAAAGTAGCTTCGTCTAATATATTTCTCTCCAAGACTCCACAAATACAGTGAAGCACATTACCACTTTGAGCCACTCTGCTTGCTTTGACACATTACAGAGGAAGCCACTTTACCAGAAGTTACTTTATTCTTGTTAATAACTGAGTTGCTTCTGTTTTGTGCTGCTTGCTCTATTTAATGTGATTCACCTGAAAACTGTAAAGATAACCACCATTATTCACTTTCTTTTGCAGATGTGGAAACAGATTTAGGACTCTTAAGTAATTTGTCCCAGGTCAGGAAGCTAGTTAGTGGCAAGAAGTAGGGATTCAAAACCTCCTAAAATTGTTTGACACAAAAGCCTGTGCATCAAACACAAGAACTTTGAGAAAGTGAGATGATGAGTGAGTGAGTGAATGAATGAAGTGTGTGTGAGAGAGACAGAGAGAGGGAGAGAGATGTTTGTGGTAGGCTGGAGAGGTCAGACTGGAGTCCTCATAATCTCAGCCTGGCACAGAGGATGAGAGTCAGTTAAGACTTTGTAGGAGCTGGGTGCGGTGTCTCACACCTGTAATCCCAGCACTTTGGGAGGCCAAGGTGGGCAGATCACGAGTTCAGGAGTTCAAGACTACTCTGGTCAACATGGTGAAACCACATCTCTACTAAAAATACAAAAATTAGCCAGGTGTGATGGTCCACGCCTGTAATCCCAGCTGCTGAGGAGGCTGTGGCAGGAGAATGGCTGGAACCCAGGAGGCAGAGATTGCAGTGAGCTGAGATCATACCACTGTACTGCAGCCTGGATGACAGAGCGACACTCAATCTCAAGAAAAAAAAAATTGTAGGAATGGGGCATTTTGAGGTGAGGACAGGATGGGCCATTGTTCCCCATTCCCAGGAAGACTAACAGCTGAGGCTGCTGTTTCCCCCAGGGCATCCTTGGGTTCTTGTCACAAAGCCTCTCAGAACATCCCAAACCAGCGCCAGAGAGGCATAAGTAACTAGAACAGTTCTTATTCGCTCACTCACTCACTCACTCACTCACTTTCTCCTCAGCACTTTGCCTTGAGATGCTCCAGCGCTGTACTTTTCCTGCTTTAACCTTTCCAAAGCAAAAAAGGAGAACCCATTCATTTTCCTGGAGCTAGGGACCCTCAAGTCCAGACTAAATGCAAGCTGCTTCCGAGAAGAGACGGTGGTGGTGGTGCTAGCAGAAACTTGCTAATTCTCTCCCAAACGCTCCTTGTGCTCAAGTCTTCTGGAATGGCTCCGGGAAACCCAGTTTAGGTACTACCTTATTTACACTTGACCTCGTCCTTTGAAGACCCAAGCTAGATGTGGACCCAAGCGCCCTCGAAATACCAATAATCATCGCTGGGAGCTCTGGAACATAAGGCATTTTCTGAATAGCCTCGGTCCCTCGGGCCGATGACTCGCAAGCTGCCGGTGCATCTTGTAACTTTCCCACAAACTATGCGCTTTCCCCGGCTGGTCCGCAGCGGGCTCCCGGACAGTGCCAGAGTCACGCTCTACAGGCGGCTCGCAGGAGGCCAGGGGACTTCCCATCAAGCTTGCCTCTCACCAGGTAGGCTTGTAGCACTCCGGGGACAAGCTGTGTAAGGAAGCGACTTCGATCTGGCTGGAAGCAGATGTTAATGGCGTACAACTAGTTGAACATGGAAGTCTTGAAGAATTACAAGCACAAAGAGCAGAAGGTCTAGTTGGTGCGCTAGGCAAAGAGAACTGAGAGAGTGAGCGGATGACTTTTTGAGGCCAGATTGAAGATGTAGATGAGGCTGGGGACGTGCTGGAGCCCTTGAGAGTCGGAAGGCCTCCTGTGCACAGCACTAAATGTTTGCACCAGGCTTGCTCATCCTGGATCTTCGATCCCAGGAAAGGAAGAGGACATGTTTCTCCCACCGGCCTCTTGGCTTGGGATGGGATGGGCAGTGCCGAGGCAGGAAAAAGTGATCCGAGAAATAGGCGCGTGCTAGGAGGCGGCAGCGGGATTGTGGCGCAACTGCCGAGTAGTCAGTTGGGAACACTACTGCGCCTAAGCAGCGTCCCGCCCAGCAAGGGCTTAGCAGATCGCTGGAATCCTCACCTCCTGCCTCTTTCTGGCATGCAGAGCATACGGGGCCCCACTGAAGAAATGATCACGCGGCACGGGAAAGAAGCTATTTGTGTTTGGTGTTCTCGACTGTCACGGTTTCACAACCAGAGACCGAGCTTAGCTCAACACTGCAAAGGCATCCTGAGAGCTGTGCCCTCTCACCCTTCCTTGGACCCGGGGAGCTGGCTGGGCCCACCCTGGAGTCAGCCTCTGCTTTTTCGCAAGAGCTTGGATCGCCTTATTTTTAGACATTTAACGTCCCCATTTTTTGAAGAAGCAGTCCAAGAGTAAAGTGGCCCTTTAGTAGCCCCACAGAGGGGGTGTGGTTGGCCCCTTTAAGCCAAAGCCCTGGGAAGGCCAGGTAGACCTTCCGGGGGAGCCTCTGGATCCCCAACCAACCCTGCAAAGAAGCTACCCCTGGCCTTTCGGATCGCTGGGCTAAGGGATTAGAGGGGGGTAGGTGGGGAGGCTACACTGCTAGGACCCCAGCAACTTCCAGCTACTGCTGGGGACAACTAACTGCATGGGCAAGGCTCTGGGGACAGAGAAGGTGGTAGAAGAGGAAGTCCGTCTAGAGGAACAACTGGGCTTAAAAGAACTTTTCAGACGAATCTGCGAAATGGGGGTAAAGAGGACAAGCAGGGGTCCATTTCCCAACAAAAGTAGGGTGCGTCCAAGTCTACGGCAGGAGACCAGTCACTGTCCAGAATGTACTAGGATTCCTCATTTTACAGTGGGGAAACTGAGGCCTGGACAGGGGCCAGGATTTGCTTCACATCAACCAACTTGTAGGAGCCTAGGTGAGACTGGAAGCCAGCTCCGTATTCTGATCTGAATGATGTGTGACGCTGTCTCTTCCCTCAGGTAGACTGCATACACCTGCCGAGCTCCCTGACCTCGGCCACGATTGCCAGCGGCTCCTCCGGGTTGGGCCTAAGAGCACCCGGCTTCTGGACAGGGGTGGCGCAGGCGGGCTCTGCGGCGAGCCGGGGAGAGCGCGGCTGCCGGGGAAATATGCTAATGGCGGCCTCTCCGGCACGGTCCTGGATTTGGTCTAGGCTTTCTGGCTTGGCCCTGGAACCCTCACCAAGGACAGGCCGAGTACCCAGGCCGTGGAGAAAGCCCAGGAAGGGAACGTGCTAGGATCTCACACCTGGCTCGCGGCAGCGGCTGCTCGGGTCAGACAGTGGCGCTGGCGTTTCTCTCTGCTCTTCCGCCTGTTTTCGGGTGGCCACAGCTTCTTTGAGGCCCGGAGCTGGTCGCCCATATGCGCGTGAGTGCTCATCTCCCAGTCACAACTATGGGCAAACTGCCTACTACAGCCGTGGAGTTCACACTTAAACTGATTTACACCGAGAAATAGAAACCTAAACTCTCGCACCCGATCCTACGGAGCCGCTAAGCAATATGTAAGAAGGGTAATAACGTATTCGCTGAGGGCGACAAGTAATTCCCCACATTAAAATAACTGATTTTCGGGAATTTATTTTTTACATAAATATATACAACAAATTCACGCCGATCTCCATTGCACCCAGCATTTTAGAAACTTCCGAGTGATCTGTAGTTCAGAGACAGACACCGGAGTGGTCCGAGAGTCACAGCAGAATCTCAGCACCTGCCAGCTTGCCACACTGAGGCAGATGAAACTCTTCGCGCCCGTATCCCCTGGCGCACAAGCTCCTGCGGGCCCCAGCGCTTGCTCTGGAACTGCTAGCACTGGGACCACTTCCTTACCTGCAGACTTCGCCAAAGTTTATTGCAAAAACCCACCCTTTGTCTCATAAAACTGCGAAGAGCCACACAGCCGGAGGCAGGCTTTTCGGCTGGCTCTTCAGCCCTCCCCGGAGATACTGGCGAGTCTCGGGTGCACCAGGCAGGAGCAACTTTTCTCCTTACTGGGATTGAGGGGAGCTTCTCTTCCACCCGGTGGTCCTGTGCGCGTGGGTGTGCGGAGGAGACTCTAAGAAGCTACTAACTGGCAGGGCCTGCTCTCCACCGGACGGGGCCATAGGGAGAAGATGAAGGGAGCCCCTGGGAACACAAGAACACCTGGCAGGGTTGGGTGGGGACTGCAGCTAGTCCACGTCCCAACTACCTTGCGGACCTGGACCCGGAGGCTGGGCTGTAAACGGAGCTAAGGTTTCTTCTCCTCCCTATAGGGCTAGCCTGAAGATGTAGTCATCACGGAGGACGCCTCTTGGGAAGGAACTGGGATGGGCAGCGGTTTCCCTGAGAGAGAGAGAGAGAGAGAGAGAGCGCGCCTGGGGGTGCGAGCAAAAATTCAGAATGCTGAGCACTCCCCTCGCCCTCCGCTCTCAGAAGGACCCACCCCTGTCAACAAATGCTAAGTCCTTTTGGGAATGCTAGAGAAAGAAACGGGAAGGTCGGAGATAAAGGTGCGCGCCTGGGCGCTGGGGATGGAATGGGAGGTCGAGGAAGGGTTAGTGGTCCTTGTCCTATGGAAATGGTACATGTGCTCAGAAGGCTCATGTAATTGGAGGCCAAGGACTGTTTGTATTAGTGTACGAGAGAGAGAGACATGAGACCAAGAAGCAGAATGGACATGTGAGTCGCACTGGACGACAATTTCAAAATGCAATTTGGCTTATTGTACAAACCAATAAATCTCACACAGCTTTCACTTGTTCATCCCCTGAGATCTTAGCGGTTTGCACTCTCCTGGTTCAAGTTCGAAATGGAACGGGAAACAAAAGCAGGCAACGATTCCAGTACTGCCTGAAAGGCGGACCACAAAGCCTCCTCCCTCCTCTCTCCTCCGGGATCCTGGAAGCCAACGCGAGGATCAAAAGCTTCCACTCATTCTGGCGGGGCGCACCCTCAGCCCTGTCCAGGAGGTGCGGAATCTGTAGAACTCCGGATCTAGGCGGCTCCTGCCAGTTTTTCCTTGGATCAGAGGAAGGCGCGGGTTATAGGGTCCTTTCTCCTGTGGGTTCACCACCGCTGTTTACTAAGTTTGTATTTGGCCATTCAATGCCACCTGCGCGTGCCCTGGGACTCCGTGGTACATTAGACCAGTAAGCGTCCCATTTGGGGAATTGTATGGTTGCCCTGGCCTGGGGGGACACCGGTTTTGTCCTGCCTGTGGACGTCTCTAGCTGGGCCTCTGGTTCGGGGCTGTCAGCTCTGCCAAGGCTCATGTCATCACTCCGAAGGGTGGGGAAGTCCCTTGCAACTCTGGGCAGGGAGAGCGAAGAGAGAAGAAACCCGTTGCTTGTTCAAAACCAAGCCCTAACCTAAACACGGGCCATGAGAGACAGACACAGCTCTTACATAGGGGTGACCGGCCCTGACTCCTCACCGCCACAGCGCTGGAGAGGAGGTGCATCTTTAAGATGAGCCTCGGCTCCAGGTGGTCGAGGTGCAGCGTCAGGTTGCACCTGGTCTTTCCTTTCTGGGCAGGCAGGCCAGGAGGTCGACTATTGAGCCTCGCGGATCCAGGCCCTGGCGACCAGGCAGAGGAGATCGCGCGGCCTTGATAAGCCAGATCACCAGCAGTGACCCTCGTTGACGTCCGGATAACCCCGCTAAGTGACCGCCATGTGAGAAAGTCTGGGCCGAGCACAATGCGCCGGCGCCTCGTTAGGGCCGGGTGGGCTCTCAGGGAGCCAGGCCAGCAGTGTCCGCGGCCTCATCATTCATTCCCCTGGACGTGCTGGTAAAAATGCATCAAAACAGGCTGCGGAGCGCGGTATAAAAGCACAGCGGGATGAGCTGCTTTCCAAAAAGGATCTCGGTGATTGGACTGAGCTCCGCGTGATTGACAAGAGCTTAGTTTGGTAAAGGGAAGACACGCAAGCTTTCACAGCAGGATCCCTTTTCTAAAATATATCACACTAGCCTTTGAAAAGCGCCGCACACTATAAGGAAATAGCGTTTCACGGCTTGCTTTATGGTGCGATGACATTTCTTTAAAACACAGCGAAGATCAAAAAAAGGAGAGAGAGAAATAAAATGTGTTGCAAACACAATGTTTTAATTAGTTTATTCTGCGCGTTGCTTTTATCTGTCGTATACATTGCGGGTTTTCCTTTAATTAAACAGCCCTTCTCGAGTGGTGGCAGGCGAGGAAGGCGAGGCACTGCGCCCTTCCGTTCCCTTTTGGAAAAACGGTAAGGTTGGCTGGCCCCAGAGCCCAGCTTACAGGCTCCTGTGCCCTGGCGGCCAGGATAGGCAGGCTGAGGCGTTGGGGCTTCGGAAAGCGGCGGGACCCGAGCGCCCCGCGGAGGCGGAGAAGGAAGGGAAGAGGAGGAAAGGAAGGGGAGGAGGTTCTCCCTCGGGGAACCGAATGAGACCATGGCAGTGCGAGTAGCTCGGGCACGGCGCCAACCTCCAATCCCCTCCCCCACGAGCTCCGGCCAGCAGCCTATGTCCTCACTATCCCCCACCTTCCCTGGCCCTCTCTGGTCGCCTGGGTGGTGGGGATCGATAGGCACCAGGATGAGCCCAACGGTTCTTGCAGTCCCCTCGCCTTTTGGACTCCGATTTCCAGCTACTTAACCCTTCTTGGATCCCAAAGTAGCGGATTCTCTAATTCCTGACCAACAGGAAGAGGAGACTGTGCAAGCATCCGCTCGCTGAAAGCGCGGGCGCCGCAGGCGCTGTCAAAAGTGGCGCCTCAAGAAAGACGAGGGTTAAGCTGATGGTGGAATGTGTTGTGGACCTAAGCCTGTTCTTACACACACACACACACACACACACACACACACACACACAGGCTCCACAGTCTCACTCATACTTAATACACGATTACTTCTTGGAAACCTCTGTAGATTTCAGTTCTACCAATAACCACCCTCTCCACTCCACACGCCCCAAAGGCCCAGCTTCAGCCTTAACCCAGTGGTTGAGCCTGGCATAGAGTCAGCGCATGCAGCACTCTCTCAACAATATTTACTGCTCAGGCCCGTAGGTAGTGATGGTGGGAGGCTGTGGCCTTAAAATCACAGGGCCTTGTTTTGTTAATTCTGCTAGTGAGATCTGAAAGCAATATAAACCTGCAGAGTCTGGTGAGAAGGTGGAGTGCCGGTGTAGATAAGAGATCCAGATGTGGCCTCCTAAATGAACCACAGAACACAGCCCAGTAAATTCGTGGACTGGACTTAAGGCTTTCTCTACTGTCCAAATGTATTTCTTCTACTGAAACTCGGAATGGAAGAGACTGGGGGGCGGGGGCAGGGAGGAGATAGTAGGGAGGGAGATGGGGACAACCACCAAGTGGCTGGAGTGCCTCCTTTCCACCTTTTGCTCAGAGGAAAATTTTCTCCAGATGTCTTTCCTTTCAAGGCAATAAAAGAGAAAGCAAGTTGAGCCATGGGATGCCTCTATGGCCTGCTTGACTACTTGAAGAGGTCTGCAATGTTGCTTCTCCCACCAAGTATTTTTAACATTTTTGTTTAAATATTGAGATTTGTGTAAATGTTTGAAATTATGGTCCTCAAGGTAATGGACTCACATTTTATTTATTTATTTATTAATTTAATGTTTTGGAGACAGGGACTCACTCTGTGGCCCAGGCCAGAGTGCAGTGGCGAGATTTCAGCTCACTGCAAACTCTGCCTCCCAAGTTCAAGTAATTCTCCTGCCTCAGCCACCAAAGTAGCTGGGATTACAGGTGTGCACCATCACATCTGGCTAATTTTTGTATTTTTTGTGTCTGTTTTTGTTTTCTTTTTATGTAATCACAGCTACTTGGGAGACTGAGGCAGGAGAATCATTTTTGTATTTTTAGTAGAGATGGAGTTTCATCATGTTGGCCAGGCTGGACTTGAACTCCTGACCTCAAGTGAACAGACTCCATTTTATTTTATATTTATTTATTTATTTATTTTGAGACGAAGTCTCACTCTGTTGCCCAGGCTGGAGGTGCAGTGGTATGATTTAGGCTGACTGCAACCTCCACCTCCTGGGTTCAAGGGATTCTCCTGCCTCAGCCTCCCGAGTAGCTGGGATTACAGGAGCCCACCACCACACCCAGCTATTTTTTTTAAAAAAATATTTCTGACAGAGATAGGGTTTCACCATCTTGGCAAGGCTGGTCTGGAACTCCTGACCTCAAGTTATCTGGACGCCTTGGCCTCCCAAAGTGCTGGGATTGCAGATGTGAGCCACCTCGCCCGGCCAGACTCCATTTTAAATCATATACACCCTCCCCATGTAATAGCACACATAAGTAGCATATGATTATAACTGGATGAACCTTTGAAAACAACTGCAAAGATCATTTGATAATAGTCAAAATAATTCATTTAATATGTGGTTTCTATGAATCACAAAATTCAATATTCAGGGCATATGCACAATATACGTTCTCCATTGTATTATCCTTGGAAGGACCTTTTTCTTTAAATTATTTGGGATGTACATATATTATAACAACAATCAACAAAAAGTGAGTGACATGTGTAATGACAAAGTAGTGCCAAGCCAACTCCCAGAGCACTTTGCCTACAGATTCATTTGAACATTACATTCAAAATAATGACCTAAACCCACCATGGCCACAGAATGAAACCACAGTTCAAGAAGTGAAGCTCTGCTACTGAGTACTCTTCCATAGCTAACCTTCTGTGTGTGTGTGTGTGTGTGTGTGTGTGTGTGTGTGTGTTGTGGGGGAGTTACGGAATTGTGAAGTTAAAAATAATAATAATGAGCCTCAAATTTTTACCAAGTAATTTTAAAGTCTGTTTTAATGAAGAACATAAGGAATATTAAATGGACTTTCTGATCTTAAAGACTATATGTTGCAGCAGAAAAGGACACAAATAGATTACAAAAGATGAAGGCACTCCCCAAGACAATGAATTCAAGTTTGTTTCTTTTTTCCTTATTAATTTATGAACTCTTTTTTTTTTTTTTGGAGACAGAGTCTCACTCTGTTGCCCAGGCTGGAGTGCAGTGCAATTGTGAAATCTTGGCTCACTGCAACCTCTACTTCCTGGATTCAAGCAATTCTTATTCCTTAGCCTCCTGAGTAGCTGGGATTATAGGCATGTGCCACCACACCTAGCTAATTTTTGTACTTTTTAGTAGAGATGGGGTTTCACCATGTTGACCAGGCTGGTCTTGAACTCCTGGCCTAAAGTGATCCACCTGCCTTAGCCTCCCAAAGTGCTGGGATTACAGGCATGAGCCACCACACTTGGTGGACTCTTTTTATAATAGTTCAATTTGGGTATTGGTCCCAGAAAACCCCAGTAACACATCTGAATTGGAAAAGGCATAACCAAGAGAGACATGTTTAAATAAAAATAAAGAAGCTCTAGGGCCAGGCGCAGTGGCTCACGCTTGTAATCCTAGCATTTTGGGAGGCCGAGGTGGGAGAATCGATTGAGCCCAGGAGTTTGAGACCAAGCAGGACAACATGGCAAAACTCTGTCTCTACAACAAATACAAAAATTAGCCGGGCATGGTGGTGTGTACCTGTAGTCCCTAGCTACTTGGGAGGCTGAGGCAGGAGGATCACCTGAGCCTAGAAAGTTGGGGCTGCAGTGTGCCATGATTGCACCACTACATTCCAACTGAGTGACAGAGTGGGACCCTGCTTAAAAAAAAAAATAGAAAAGAAAAAAAGAAAAGAAAACAAAAAAGAAACAAAGAAGCCAGGCTTGGTGGCTCATGCCTGTAATCCCAGCACTTTGGGAGGCCGAGGTGGGCGGATCACGAGGTCAGATTGAGACCATCCTCATCCTGGCTAACACAGTGAAACCCCGCCTCTACTAAAAATACAAAGAAGAAAAAAACACTTTTGATGAGATTGTCAACATTGCTCGATAGATACAGTACCGATCTTTAGCCAGAGAACTCTCTGGAATCATTAAAAAGATCCTGGGGACTGCCCAGTCTGTTGGCTGTAATGCTGATGGCCAATACCCTTATGACATCATAGATGACATCAACAGTGGTGCTGTGGAATGCCAGGTAGTTAAGAAGCACAAAGGAAAATATTTCAATAAAGGATCATTTGACAACTGAAAAAAAAAATTAGCCAGACGTGGTGGCAAGCACCTGTAATCCCAGCTACTTGGGAGGCTGAGGCAGGAGAATCGCTTGAACCTGGGAGGTGGAGGGCCGAGATCGCACCACTGTACTCCAGCCTGGGCGACAGAGTGACACTCTACATCCAAGAAAAAAAAAAAAAAAAAAGAAACAAAGAAAGAAAGCTCTGACAGTTACCCTAAAGTTTCAGGTAATCAGTATAGTATTATGAAATATTTGTTCTAAAACTTCAAACCCAAGCATTGTTTTCAGGTTGCTACAATGTTTTGCTAGCCCGTGTGCAAGACTGAACCTTGACATCATTTACTTGTATCTTCCCCCACAGTAACCCCAGGATGTCTTACATGTAGCAGGCAAGCTGTAAATATTTTGAAGGTGTAGGCATGGTGGATTGAACCTAAAATTCTAGCACTTAGGGAAGCCAAGGTGGGGAGCCCTGGAGCCGAGGAATTCGAGACCAGCCTGGGCAACATATACTGTCTCCACAAAAAATTAAAAAAAAAAAAAAAGCCAGGCGTGGTGGCATGCACCTGTGATCCCAGCTACTTGGGTGGCTGAGGCAGGAGGATTGCTTGAGCTCGGTAGGTCAAGGCTGCAGTGAGATGTGATCATGCCACAGCACTACAGCCTGGGTGAAAGAATGAGAACCCTGTCTCTAAAAATAAAATAATTTGAAGAGTGAAGCAGCTAATGTATTGCTTGTGAGAGTAAAAAAAGCTTTTTCAAGGGGAAAAAAAGGGTTCAGTTTCAAGTCAGTCTGCAACTTGAACTACAACCACTTGCTCCCATCTCTCCCCACCTTCCACAACTTCTGGGAACTGTCCCTGAAGCCTCAACCAAACTGCCTGATACCTGGACAGTTCTGGTTTTTGCACTCATCTAGAAATTGAGAGGCATAAGTTTCCCCTCACCAGTTCTTGGGATTCTACCTAGGGTGGGGGGAGAAACAGCACAGGAAATATCATTAGGGAATAATTCTTAAGGAGATGGCATGCTCCCCATCCCCATCCACCTTCTTTCTTCTAGAAGGAGGTCAGAAGTGGATCTGGTGAAATGGGAGAGAAGTGGAATTAGAACAGCCCTTTTCACCAAGCAGCTCCATCCTCACTGTCTTACAGGGGAAATTTCATTCTGCAACAGCGGAAGTGTAGCCCTTTAGTTGAAATAAAATAAATGGTTCCAGGTCCAGGAGCAGCCCTTTATTTCTTCCACCTCAGATTAGGGCAAGGGGTCATTCCTAAAAAGCAGTATGAGTAAAGTAGAAGTTGAAGGCGAGATTTTTCTTCATGGAAACATCTGGTAAGCAAAAGAAATAGAGATAGCAGTCTGGAGTGGGGACCCCAAGTTTATTCTTAGAGCACATCTAGTTGAAGCATTTCTCAGATCTTAGTGGAAATGGCAGGGCCAAGAATGTAAGCCTGGGAAGACTGCGGGGTGGGAGCAAAGAGGCTCTAGATATTGACTAACTTTAACACTGTGGCTCCCGCATTAGAATCACCTGGCGAGTTTCAAAAGTAAAGCCATGGTACCCTTCCCTAGACCAAATGAGTCAGGAGCTCTGGGGATGGTCTGGCCATATGAATGTTTCAAAGATTCCCAGGAAATTCCAATGTGGAGCTGGAGTTTCTGGTTCTACTCAAGTGCTTCTGGAGCAGAAGGCAGGCAACCTCTCCCCACTATCAAATTAAGGGAGAGGATATGAAATTTAATAGCAAAAACTAAATATTGCAATATAACTCTCTAATTGAGAATCACAAAAACAAGAGATCACGTGGGAGCTAGGGCTTTTAAGTGTGTGCATTAAGAAAATGGGTCCCCTTGGACTGGGCGTGGTGGCTCATGCCTGTAATCCCAGCACTTTGGGAGGCTGAGGTGGGCACATCACCCGAGTTCAGGAGTTTGAGACCAGCCTGACCAATGTGGTGAAACCCCATCACTACTAAAAATACAAAAAATAAAAAAATTAAAGATAACTGGGCGACGTAGTGGGCGCCTGTATTCATTCCCAGCTACTTGGGAGTATGACACAGGAGAACCGCTTCAACCCAGAAGGCAGAGATTGCAGTGAGCCGAGATCGCACCACTGCATTCCAGCCTGGGCAACAAGAGCAAAACTCTGTCTCAAGAAAACAAGAAACTCAGGAGAACAGGTAAGTGTGCAAGTGTGTACAGATGTGCACTATGCTAGTGGTTATGGGCTACCAAAGCTACCAAAAACTTCAGTTTGCATAAGTAGGCAGTGGAGGCTTCGTTGGCTCCAAAAACCTTAGAGGCTAAAATCGCCTTACAAAGGGAAAGAGGCAAGAGGTAAGAACGAGTGAGCTTTTCTAAAGTGTTAAAGGGGTATTTAAGTGATGGGGGAAAGGTGTCTTCTGGAATGTTTTCGAGGCTACTGAGCTGCTGACAGGTTCAGTCGTTGGAACTTGTACTGATAGGAGTGAGGAAAAGGGCGCCGTTGGCCATGTCTTTTCCTCTTTCATTTAATAGGTAGATAGATAAGAACTTCCATGGAGGAATGTGTGATGAGGGTGGGGAACCAGTGAAGAGGAGAACGGATGTCTGCTGATAAAACCTGCTTCAGTATGCTTTTGGTCCTCAGGAAAAGTTGACCTTTAGCCCTGGATGGCTCGAGAGGGGCTTCTGCACAGCCCAGTGTGGACTGAAATTGTGCATCGAAATCGGGAGGGCAGGGCTAAGCAGAGGGAGCACAGGCTCTCAGCAGTCCACCTGTTGATAGCCTTCAAGGGCCCATAGGGGCATTCTTTCTGAAATCAGCCTCTTCTATCCTTGAAGACAACCCCATCAAAGTGAGAGGAAGAAGAACCAAGGGGCTGCAAAGGGAGGAGGATTTTTCAGGCTTAGTGAAACTTGAACCCTAGAAAGCAAAGGGAAGGGGGCCTCAGGCTCTCACAACTTGAGCAAAATAGGAAAGAATATGCAAGGCAAACACCTGTTTCAGGTCCCGCAGGGGCAGCAGGAGGATCAGGTCAATGCACTAGACTTGGAGGCCTGCAGTGCATGGGATCTTAAGGTCCCCAGTGCACTAGTACTCAATGTCTACAGTGTACCAGATCTCATGGTAAGTAGCACAAGGGGCTTTCCTTCAGGGGCTAGGACAGAAGCAGGTACAATTAGTCACTGTTTGGAAACAGTGCCCCCCTGCCACTCCTGTGGTAACAATCTTGTCAGGATAGCTCCTGGGCCTCTTGATGAGAAAGGACAGGCCCACTGAGCCAGAACAGAAATTTCACGAGGAGCCTTTCCTGGGCCTTCAGGACCACCCTGTCCCTAAGTTGATTTTCCCACAAATGGGGCCTTTGGAAAACACTTGGCAAGTGGCACAAGATCAGGCTACACTTTGGTGAAAGCTCCATTGGTGTGACAATTTAGCCCGTCTAGACCACACTCCTGAAAGTCGAATTGTCAGGTAAGATACAGGATGTCCTATAAAATCTGAATTGCCAGTAAAGAATATTTTAGTATAAATATCTCCCAGGCAATAATTGGAACATACTTAAACTAAGAAAAATGGTTTATTTGAAATTCAAATGCAACTTAGTGTCCCGAGTTTTTGATGTGCTAAATTTGGCAACACTACCTGTGTGAGTGGATACTTGGGTCTGGAAGAATTGTTTGCCAGTCTGGGCCACATTCAGAAGGTGAAGTGTAATCTACTAAAGATGAGTCTGAGGGGCAAGGGTTGAGGTTTATGCAGCCTTAAAGAGGAATTCCTGATAGGGCCAGAGTGGGAGGAAAGACGAGGGAGAGGGGAGACATGCCTCAGGCGATGAGCTAAGGTAGTAGCTAGCAAGCTGGGTTGTTGGGAGCACCCTGGAATCTATCTTTTTTTTTTTTTTGAGAAGGAGTCTCTCAAAAAACAGTCCGTCACCCAGGCTGGAGTGCAGTGGTGCAATCTTGGCTCGCTGCAACCTCTGTATCCCAGGCTGGAGTGCAGTGGCGCAATCTTGGCTCGCTGCAACCTCTGTATCCTGGGTTCAAGTGATTTTCCTGCCTCGGCCTCCAGAGTAGCTGAAATTACAGGCACCTGCCACCATGCCCAGCTAATTTTTGTATTTTAGTAGAGACGGGATGGGGTTCCATCATGTTGGCCAGGCTGGTCTCGAACTCCTGACCTCAAGTGATCTGCCCGCCTCGGTCTCCCAAAGTGCTGGTACTACAGGCATGAGCCACCGTGACTGGCCCACCCTGGAATCTTTATAATAACATATCTTTATAGTTTAAAGGGTAAGAGTGCAGAGAAGGAGCATAAATGTTTTGTCCAGGTCTACCAACTGATAGCGTTTGTCCTGGGAAGAAAGGGAGGGGAGTGTTTCTGGGCGAGAAAGAGGAGCTGGGTGAACTCTAGGCCCTCATTGAGGAGGGGCAGTTGAGTTGGGAGGGAGTCGACCTCTGTTCCTCCAAGCCCCTCAGGCCTAGGGAATTGGGGTCACTTCCCTCAGGCTTCCTGGCCTCACATGCCTGGCTTGGTTTGGAGCTGTGGTTGCCCCTGAGGGCTCAGTCACGCAGAAAGGGTCAATAAACTATGTATTACTAGCCAAAGAAGAAAGACAATAAAACCACCGTCAGGGTCAGAGGTCACCTAGTCACTGATTGAGATATTCACAACTCTTTTTCCTCTCTTCTCATTCCCTCTTTCTCCTGAGGACTCCTTCTCCCTTGACTACTTTTTGCCTTTCTCCAAAGCCAGAATTATCCCTGAAAATAACTGAGGTGTGGGGCTGGAGGAAAAAAAAAAAAAAAAAAAACAAGCCATATGCAAAATGAAGCTGGAAATCTGGGAGGGTGATGGTGGATAAAATCTACTAGTCAAGAATACCTAGCCTCTGCTGACACTACAGTCCAACCGCTAGTCCAGGGATCAGCAAACTTCTTCTGTAAAGGGACAGAGAGAAAATATTTTAGGCTTTTCAGACCACATTCAGTATCTGTAGCGTAATTCCGCTCCACCCCACCCCACCACTTTTTTGTCTTTCTTCTTTTTCTACTTCTGCTCTCTAATCCTTTAAAGATATTTTTTTAAAAAAAACCATTCTTGGCCCCTGGGGCCACACAAATACAGCAGGCTATGGGCCAGATTTGGCTTGCAGTTTGCAGGCCATAGTCTGCCAATCATGTCCAAACCAGCAGTTAGTCTAATTCACCCCCACTCTATCTTGCTGGTGGGGAAAGAAAAAAGGGAGGAAAGGGAGGCCCTATGCTTTGTTTTAATGTCAAAGCCCTTTCCTCCCATCTCCTCACTAGGAAAGGACTAGATGAATAACCACAAACCAAGTACAAATTGCAACAGGCAATTTGATTTTACAAAATGCAATTCCTGAACTACACAAAGTTCCCTGGGAGTGGAGGGAGTGGAGATAGCATTTTTTTCTTTTACGGGATCAGGAATTCTCCCTCTCAGCTTGGGCAAAAGAAAAGATAATTTAGGTAATTCGGCCTTTGTCCCTCAGCGAGGAAGGGAGAAGGAAGATGAAATGGTGGAATAGGCTTGGAGTAAGGAAATGTAGCTTGGGAACGAATGGTTGCTGGGGGCTCCAGATCTAGGCACTAAGGATGAGAGTTACTGCCAGAAGTCATAATGTGGTCCAGAGATACCTTTCCTATCACCTTGGGAGAAGGATTCTGTCTCAAAGCAAAGAAATGAATGAGCAAATATCTCAGAATAGTCTAAGATTTCTCTCCACTTGCCTTGAAGCTAATTTACATTGTAGAACTAGTACAGCATTTAGCAGCTACAAGGAACTTAGGGTCCTGGGTAAATGTGTGCTCCAAAATGTCAGGCAAACTTGGCCCTCTAAATTGATTCCCCCTCCCCCATCTCTTCGGGTGTCTGGGGAAGGACTTGCAAACCTAAATCAAATGTGTCATTGTGTATCTCGGCCTCTGCCTGCATCTCCCTCTCCTCTTGCCTGGGCACTCACCATCTACAAGGTGTTCTGATCTAGAAGGAAGGAAGAAGTCCTCTTTCAATGTGACTTGCTCTTCTGGCACCTGAAGCCACTGCTAGTGTAGCTGGGGGCTAACACCTGGTCACCCCCAGAGCGGCAAAGGTATTCCATGGCAGCAGGACCTAGCAGGCCACAACTCATCATAAGCCTTTCACTCAGATTTGCCTGAGGACCACTGCCCACCACCTGCAGGGGGGTGGGTTTCACTGCATTTTCTATATTTCAGGGACTCCCTTTATAATCCCAAACCAGATTCTGATAGCTCTTGTTGAACTCCCTACCTGCCTTCTTCAAGTTCAGTCCTATTTACTTCAGCCTATGTCTCTGAAGTTCAAGTATATATATCTGTCTGCACAGCCCTGATTGACAAGTACAATGAAAATGTCTCACTCCCATCTGGCTTGCATTTCATTACATTGGGCAACAATATGCCTTGGATTTCAGAGGACAAAGGCAAAAAAATAAAGGTTGATTAACAATATCTATTTGTTCATTCTTGATTGAATTTTAAGGGTATTTAGGGCTTATAAAATATGTGTCAAATGATAGGACCATAGTGAAAATTCTGACGTGGCCAATAAAATCTGGAGCTCTGATTTTCCACTCACCAACCTGCAGACACAATCGGTAGGTGAGTGTGTTGGCAGGTCCTGGAGATCGATAGTTCAGCTTGGCCCCTGAAGCCAATTAAGGGCTTTATCTTAGCATAAAAATAAAAAGAAGTTAAAAATACATTCTTTTCCCAGCTTTCTTCCCCCTTCATTTTTTACTGCCACTTGCAGTTTTTCTTTTAAAAAGATCTGGAACTCTGAAGAGAGGGTGGGGATTTATGTAAAGAAAGTGTCATTTACCAGGAAAAAAGGCGAATACTGGTGAGTTTCAAGGACATGTGGCAATGAGAAACACTGTTCCACTAGAGAGAGACAGGGGCACCAAATTCAGCGTCTTGGAATAATTCCCTTCCTGGATTCAGAGATTCATTTATTGAAATAAATCAGGAAGACTTGGCAGAACGGAAATCCGCTTGCTGGGTTTAAAGGGTCTTTAAAATGTTGCGAGTGTTAGATTGCAAGTCTTTTCTAAATACAAAACAGAAGAAAAGACCAGAGTGTTTCCCTTGGACTTAAAGAAAATCACTAGGTCACCGAATCCGGATAATTTCGTGTCCACCACATAAAATGTGTTTAGAAAGAAATGCTGCACGATAACACGACGTGCTGTATATGCTCTGTTTTTTTCCAAGGCTAGAGGAAAAGTGCTGTGGAGTGGGGATCTGGGTTGTTTGAAGAACCCGTTCTTACCCTACTGCCCCTCAGGACGCTCTGTTTCCCTACTGCTTCTTCAAGATGGATCCTAAAAATCGGGCACAAAAGCTTTGCTGGTCTAGAAATGATCAACTTCTCTGATTTTATTTACTGCTTTAAATTTGGGCATAAAAATAAATCTTTTTCCTATTTATCGTTTGAACTCAGTGTGAAGGATAGGATCCCATTATATTTCCTATCCATGCAAACGTGGATATTTAGACCGGACCACATACAACTGGGGGACGCATAAAAGAGATTTATTGGTTAATTTACGCTGCCTAATACACATGTAAACCCCAGTAAGCCAAAGCTGCCGAGGGAGCCTCGGTTATAGCGTAAAATAAGAACCACGACCCCTGGGTTCGAGTTGTCCTCCCTGCCTGGAGCTGTGACTCCTGTCTTCACCTGAAAAACGAAAACCCGAGAGTTCTCTCCATCCTCGCCTCGGACTGTGTGTAGGAAAAACTTTTCTCCTCTCTGCTTTCCCTCTTCTGCCACCACTCTGCTGTCAGACTCAGCTCCCCAAAGCCCCTGTTGCCCGAAGTTGTTCCCAGAGTCTCCTCTGACCATCAAGTTTGGGGAGGAGAGAAGCTCTAAGTCATAAGAAAAACTTGGCGCTTTTTCCCCCCCTAACAGAAGTGATGCGCTTTGTTGGGGGTGGGGGCTTTGTTTTCCTGTGCAGTAACTAGCTTTATTTGGAGGGATTTCTCTTTGTACCCTCTTTTAAGGGTTAGGGTTCCCCCTCCCCAAATAAGGAAATTCCCACTCAAACCAACTGAAACCGAATTAGAAATGGCCTGCCTCTGCCCTGCTGTTCACAAAGCCCCCAGCCTCGTCGTTTTGCGCGTATCTGGGACCCCTGCGTCCCACAGAGCAACGACACCCCCTCAGAGCCGCACTCTCGGAATGGGCCCGGCTGTCCCAGGAAGGGCTCCATTGCCCGGGCTTTGGGCCTGGCTGAATCGCCTCAGGTCTGCCCCTTAACAAGCATCTCCGCCCCCCCCCACCTCCCCACTTCTCGGTTGATGATCTAATTGAATTATGCCTTTTTGTTCCAGGGACTACAGAGCACGTGCTGGAGGCAATTAATTATCGGAATGTGGCCGTATCAAAACGGACACTGGGCACCGGGTAGGTCAGCGGCGGCAACATCCCCCTGCCCTGAGCTCGAGACCTCTACCCAAACGGCAAGAAGGGTTCCCTTGGCTGCCCCCCTTCTGAGCCCTTCACCCGGTTGCAATCGCGCAAGGCCCTAGATTCTCGGGGTACCTGGCGGGACTCCCAGGAAACTCTCGCATCAGCGCTGGCCCGGCCAGAGCTCGACAGTCGCCCCTTCCCGGTCCCCCAGTCTCAAGAACCGCTGTCCGCGGGACCAGCTCAGTGAGGAAATCCAAACTTTTTCAAACCAACTATTTGGCCTAGGGCAGTGGGGGTTCGTGGGAGGTGAAGAGAAGTAGAAGGAAGAGACGAAATAAAGGAGAAAGTGAAAAGAAAGGACGGGGGGAAAGAAAGGCAATCCTCTTTTTTTGTAAACCTGACTCCAGGGGATTCATTTGCATGATTTAAGCATATTTGTTCTCTGAACACGCCAGCGCCCCCCTGTCCCCCAAAGAAACCCTCTGCTGAGACACTGAAATCATTCTTGGAGAGCCTATGTTCGGTAGACGCAATAATTTAAGTCAACAGTGAACTCACCTTCCAACCTGGGGAGAGAGCTCTGGATGTGGAGAGAGAATTGGGGCGAGTTTGATGGGAGGGGGTGAATACGGTAAGATGTGCTACCGGTAGGGTTTTCTCCCAGCAAACTGCCTAAGAAAGAAGGTGAAGTGTTGGCTGGGCCAGGCAGATTGGGGAGCAGGAAGTGAAAGGCTGCAGTTATAAAGCGCTGCTTGAGGCGGTCTCTCCTGGCGCCTCTGAACTTGATCAGATGTTCTGTTTCCTACAGAGAGATGGCGGCCAGGCTGTAAGGCTGCCTCAAGGCTCAGACTTTGGGGCTTGGCCCGGCTAGGGATGTGACAATCACAGCCATCTTTTTCTCTGCCTTTTTTTTTCCATTCTCACTCGCCTGCATTCTTTGCAAATGCCTTGCAGGACACAAAAATGAGTGAATTTATAGCCTTGTCTGAACCTGGTCATTATGTCTAGAAAGACCTCGCACCAGACCAGACAGAAGGGGGGGCGACACTTTAACACACACCCCTGGAAGTAAATCCTTAAGGGGTAAGCAGTCCCTGAGGTCACTACACGCTTTACCTTCTCCGGGTAGAAGAGAGTAAAGCCTTGGCTGTTCAGAGGAAAGAAAATTCCATCTCACAATCCCCATTCAGCATCAGTACCCCCCCCATACGACTTTTGCTTTTGAAAATGTTGAGATTTCAAAGTTTATTAGCCTAGTGATTTGGAAACCACCCTGATACTATGTGTGTCTAGTCGTTTACTGTGTTTTGTGCACGTTTTGCCTACACGGGCTAAAAGTGTTCTTTGCAGGTTTTGTATATTTGCTGTTATGTGTATTTGCTCTATTGTGTTTAGTTGTGTGCCTGTGTTTACTGTGTTGTCTGTAGTTTATGTTACTGTGTTGTATGTGCTTACTTTGTTGTGTTGTGTGGGTATTTCATGTGCTGTGTTTGTTTCCTGTCGTGCGCTTGTGTTTACTGTGTAGTGTGCTTGTTTCCTGCTGTGTGCTTGTGTTTACTGCCTTGTATATGTTTGCTGTGTCCTGCCCGGTGTATCATTCGGGAAGTGGGCAGCGGCGAGTAGAGCCGCAGCTCACAAACTAAAGGGTCAACGCTTGGCGCAGAAGGAAGTAAGGGAGATCAGCTCTAATTGTAATCGTTTCTTCTCCTTTGGGTCTCGGACAGCTGCCGGCAGCGTGGGGGGCACAGACGGCGAACTATCCCGGCCTGGGTCCGGGGTCTCAAGGCCATCAGGACTCGCAGTGGCTTGGGGGTGGACGCAGCTGCTGGGCCGGGAGCGCAGAACTGCTGCGCTCTCCCCAGGATCTGCGCCCTGCAGCTACAGAGGGGACATGGTCTCAAGGTGGTGAGGCAGCGGGGGCCCAAGTGGGAATGGACGTCGAGGGCCGCGTCTCCTCAGTCGGCGCAGCAGTAGGACGGATCCTCGAAGGGCAAAGAGGTTCTTTGACCAAAGCGGGTAAGGAGCGCGCGAGGGATTGGGGGGAGGCCTGAGAGACGCCCGGCGGCGTCTCGCCGTTTGCCGCCTGGAGCCTGGCTCCAGTTCCCCGCAGCCGCTCAAGCCCGGTGGAGCCCACTCGCGGACGCCGGGTAGCCGCCGCCTCACCTGCCAAGCACCCGGCGGCTACCCAATCAGCGGGGGTCGCTCGGCCGCGGCTGCCATGTTCTCCGCTCCGCGCTGCCAATCAGCCTGGCGGCGGCCAATGGCCGGTCCGGCCGGGGGTCAGGTGACCGCGGGCCAGCTGGCTCCCCATTGGCGCGCGCCGCGCGGCCTCCCGTTCGGTTTATGTGCGAGGAGTGAGTGATTGACTTTATCAGTCCAAGGACATTACTCTGGAGGCGAAGAGGCTGGGACTCGCTCGGCGAGCGGCGAGTACCGAGCTTGCCTACTGCCCGCTACCTGCCTGCCGGCCTCTAGCCGGCTCCGCCACTTGGTGCAGCCCAGCCCGGAGGCCGGTACCCAGGGAGCCTCCTGGCCCCGCGGTTCTGTGCACTGGGGAAGAGGAGGGGTGCTGCCCGGGACAGGATTGGCAAACTCCGCCCTCCACTTACTATTTTGCTTATTTTTCTTTGTGCGCGCCTGTTAGTTTGTTACACCAGATCTAGTCCCAGCGTCTTTTCTCCTCCCTCCTCCTTTCCCCCCACACCCCCTCCCTGCTCTTTCTTCCCCTCCTCCCTCCTATCCCTCTGCAGGAGACTCTCGCAGCGACGGAAAGTTGCAGCCCTTGGTATTGCCTTGGGGGTCTCCCGGCAGTGTCCAACCGCCGCCACCCCTCTCCGACAACTGCACTTCAGCGATCTCCTCCTTCGCCGGTACCCTCTCTCACTTCGGCCGGATCGCCTGTGCCCAGAACGTCCCACCCATGACGATGCTCCTGGACGGAGGCCCGCAGTTCCCCGGGCTGGGAGTAGGCAGCTTCGGCGCGCCGCGCCACCACGAGATGCCCAACCGTGAGCCGGCAGGCATGGGGCTGAATCCCTTCGGGGACTCAACCCACGCCGCTGCCGCCGCCGCCGCTGCCGCCGCCTTCAAGCTGAGCCCTGCCGCAGCGCACGATCTATCTTCGGGCCAGACCTCGGCTTTCACGCCGCAGGGTTCGGGCTACGCCAACGCCCTGGGCCACCATCACCACCACCATCACCACCATCACCACGCTAGCCAGGTGCCCAGCTACGGCGGCGCTGCCTCTGCCGCCTTCAACTCAACGCGCGACTTTCTGTTCCGCCAGCGCAGCTCTGGGCTCACTGAGGCGGCCTCGGGTGGCGGGCAGCACGGGCTCTTCGCCGGCTCGGCGAGCAGCCTGCATGCTCCAGCTGGCATCCCCGAGCCCCCTGGCTACTTGCTCTTTCCCGGGCTGCATGAGCAGGGTGCTGGGCATCCGTCGCCCACAGGGCACGTGGACAACAACCAGGTCCACCTGGGGCTGCGTGGGGAGCTGTTTGGCCGTGCTGACCCATACCGCCCAGTGGCCAGCCCGCGCACGGACCCCTACGCGGCCGGCGCGCAGTTTCCTAACTACAGCCCCATGAACATGAACATGGGCGTGAACGTAGCGGCCCACCACGGGCCCGGCGCCTTCTTCCGTTACATGCGGCAGCCCATCAAGCAGGAGCTGTCGTGCAAGTGGATCGACGAGGCTCAGCTGAGCCGGCCCAAGAAAAGCTGCGACCGGACCTTCAGCACCATGCATGAGCTGGTGACACATGTCACCATGGAGCATGTGGGGGGCCCGGAGCAGAACAACCACGTCTGCTACTGGGAGGAGTGCCCCCGGGAGGGCAAGTCCTTCAAGGCGAAGTACAAACTGGTCAACCACATCCGAGTGCACACGGGCGAGAAGCCCTTCCCATGCCCCTTCCCGGGCTGCGGGAAGATCTTTGCCCGCTCTGAGAACCTCAAGATTCACAAGAGGACCCACACAGGTAAGGGGAAAAGCAGGCAGGCGTGGGTTCCACTGACGATACCCCGTCATCCAGCGGACTTGCAGCGAGAGGGAGAGGTGACGGCCAAGGAAAGGGGCGACGCCCCGCCACGGCCGTTCGAAAAAGAAGCGCTGTCCATGCCCCTCCACCCCTAGCTCTTCCCGTCCCGTGGCGCCTTTGCTGAGTTCTAACTTCCCGGGCAGACTACTCTGCGGTCTTAAGAACTAATTGGGACCTTGTCGCGCCCAGGAACAAACTGGCGCCGCCTCTTTTTGTCTCCCTTGCTCGGTTACCGTGAAGGGACTCCGAATGTGTTGAGAGCATATTGCTTACAAGCGACTTAGCTCTCGGCACACATTCGTGGAAGGCAACCATAGAAATGCTAATGAAAACTAACTTTCGGTTACTTCCGCTCTTTTTTACACTTGATTGGCACATCTCCTAATTAAATGACTGATACTTTTGTCAAACTATTTTTATTTGGAGTTCCAGGTTCAATTTAGTCCTCGGGGAGGAAAGCTAAAGTAGAAAAGGCACCACAGTTTCGTGGCTTGTTCAGAACATCTTGTAAAACTGTCTGGAGCCCCCTGGATTTATATAGTTTGTTGGTTTTTTTTTTCCCCCTCAAACATTAAGTACAACCAGCCAGGCTTTTTAATACCAGGCTTAGCCAAACCGCTGCATTTGAAAGAGGCAAATTAAAAGGTACAAAGAAGAGGCTGAACGGGATTGTCCTGTTCGGGGCCCATTGTCCCGCCGGGCTCGGTTACGTCGCCGAGGTGGTGGCGGAACGTGGCCGCGCGTTGGGAGCCCTGGGTGGGGTGGGGTGGAACCACAACTTAGGGGAAACTTCGGAGGAGCCCGGGGCTTTCCCTCCTTGCAAGAACAAAGACATGGTCAGGTTCTGGGTCGGCCCTGCCCCACCCCCGCCCCAACCACGACTCCCAAACCCAGCGGACTCAACCAACGCTCTTCATTTCTCTCTTGGGAAAATAGATGCCACAGCAGCCCCCAGTCGGTGCTCCCTTTCCCAGAAGACGGCAGGGAGCTCAGTCTCCTGGTGCTTGCCTCTGGGAAACTCTGGCGCTGACCGTATTTTACCCCTCCTGCGTTTTTGCCTTTTTCAGGTGAGAAACCTTTCAAATGTGAATTTGAAGGCTGTGACAGACGCTTTGCCAACAGCAGCGACCGTAAGAAGCACATGCATGTGCACACCTCGGACAAGCCCTATATCTGCAAAGTGTGCGACAAGTCCTACACGCACCCGAGCTCCCTCCGCAAACACATGAAGGTAATTACCTCTTTATTAGCGGTCGGCGGTTTGTAAACACTCGGCCCGACGCGGGGCCGCGGAACGGAAGCGCCCGCGCTGCCAACCCTCTATCCTCCACGTTAAATCCGATTTGCTCCAGCAGTGACACCTTCAACCCATTTTGGGGACCGGGCGGGGGTGGGGCGGGAGAGAGAAGAGTTGGGAGGGGGAGGAAGCGGAGGGAACAATCGGTTGTTTACTAGGAAGCTCTAACCGAGCTCGCCTGGGCTTGAGGCTGCTTTGGCCGCCTCTTCCCGACTCAGCCCGCAGTGGGAACCGAGAGAGTAGCCGCGCGCCGAACCCGGGGGGTGGGTGGTTCATTCGCTCTTTGGCTTCCGGTAAAACAATAGGGCCGAGGAGCGCAATCTGATTCCCACACGTGTCTGCGACTTCGCAGCGCTCAGGGCCCCTGTGCCACCTTCTCTGTACCTGCTTTCCCAAGCCGAAATGGGCTTGGTGAAACCTGGGCCCGGAGTGAGTATTTTATAGGACCCCATAGTGTAACTGCTTACCCCACTCCATCCGCGGAGAAAGCATTTTTGAAGTGGCCGGAACAAAACGGAGTGCTTTATTCCCTTTCCGTAATACCAGTCTTAGGACCGAAACTGGTTTTTGGCGAACATCTCCGGGTTTTCTAGACATCAGTAATAAGGATTTTTTTTTAAGCAGCATTTTTCTTTTAAGTGGGTCACTGGGCGGTCTTGTTCTTACAGTACTCGAATTCTGCTCTTGTTTTTGCTTGCACATTGCCAGTTGGAATTATATTCATTATAATATATACATATTAATTTTAGGTTCATGAATCTCAAGGGTCAGATTCCTCCCCTGCTGCCAGTTCAGGCTATGAATCTTCCACTCCACCCGCTATAGCTTCTGCAAACAGTAAAGATACCACTAAAACCCCTTCTGCAGTTCAAACTAGCACCAGCCACAACCCTGGACTTCCTCCTAATTTTAACGAATGGTACGTCTGAGGACAAACACAAACCCTGTTAACTATAGAATGGACCAAATGCATTTTTAAAAGAAAACTGAGACCAATCAGATGGAAATGGAGTTTTAAGGCAAGAGGCCATATATAGGGCTACATCTTGTTAATTGCAGTTGTCCAGGAAGGTTTTGGGCAAGATCCAAAAGTAGCCATGCCCTTTTCTCAGGATTAGAAAATATGTTTTGGCGTTTGAAGGATTTTTTTACAAAATCTTTACATTGCTTTTTCTTCCCCTTCCTCTTGCTCTCTACACACCCCATTCCTAAACTCCTGCAATTCATTTGAACACTTGTTCTGTTTCTTGAGAGGAAGTTATAGAAGGCTTGGTGGTGGTGGTGATGTTAAACTGATGGAAATTCTTTTTCGCCTTAGTGGTGATTGTTTAAACTCTCACAGTCTTAAACCGTGCCAAAGTCCTGTTATGTCTTGAACTTTTCCTCAAAGCATTACACTTGTGAATGTATTTTTGTCTAATGGGGTCGAAACTGTTGTTCAGTATTTTTTCAGGCTGAGGATGTGATGTTACTCTACACAGATTGTGACGTTTAGTATACAGTTGCCTTTTGTAATAACTTTTTTTTGTAAATACATATCCATTGATGCCATATTTATCGTTTGTAATTTAATTATTTCTACAAGTGCCGGGAACTGAACAATATTTATGGATAAATGTTTTCTAACAAATTCTGTACAGCTTTTGATTATAACTGCTTTAGCATTAAAAATTTATTGTTTTGAAAGAAGAACACAATTTACAATTTTTGAACCACTGACTCCTTTCTCTTGTTTTGTAACAGCCTTCTTCTACAAAGAGGAGATGTGAGCAAATTTAATCTTGTTTGTTGGTATTTATAACTCAGATCCCCTTTTTAATTGTTAAATTATTTTTCTATTACAGTATAAATTCCTTACAGTGTTAGTTTCCATCTGGGAAGACCCTCCTTTCTTTATCTCTATCTCAGATGGTTGTTTAACTTCAAGTTAAAATGTGTTTGTCCTGGATTTTCGGCATGCAAATCAAATATTACTGATCAATTCAGTTAGTGGCCATGACATCTCAATCTTGTACTTCAAAGACTGAGAAGCTGGATTTAATCATCCCTGCCCTACATATATAAACATAAGGTAACCTAATGAATTTTATGTCCCTTAGTTCTTTATTACCTTACATAAAAAATGAAAATTGTGGCAGGATGCATGTCTGTTCTATCTAGAGATCACCCATATACCTGTATATGTTTGTATCTATGACTTATCTAATCTACCTATCAAATCTATCTAGTAGCTATCTATATATTTTCAAAAGATAGCTTATGTCTGAAACAGTGGTGATAAGTAAGGCCAGTTGAGCATTGCTTACTTATGGTTAAAGTGCTTCTTAAAAGAACCATAGTCCATTTACAATTTTGGAAGGCAAAGGCTGATTTGTTTGCTGTATATAGTTCAATTCATAATTATCACAATTATCCATAACATTTATATAGCGGTGTAATAACTGCAGCAGTTTTGAAATGATGCTATGGAAAAAAGTTGCAAAATATGTATTTTTAAGTTCATGATTTGTAGGCAAAGATGTTAAGAGCATTGTTTCCATTAAAATCGATAACAATGAAAAACGGTTGTTTGCTTTGTGATAAAATGTTAACCATCCATTTAATCTTCAGTGAAGTAACTCATTTGGACAAACAGTTCTTTTACAATGGTTATATGGAAAAGAAATTGATTGCTATTTTGGGGGGCTGGAGTGGGTAGAGGATTGAGACCTTTTTTATTAGGGTGCTGTTTGTTATTGAGAGCCCAATCTGCATGAATGACAGAAAGGTGGAGATAAGGAATTGTAAAGTATTTAGAAATGTATTGAGTAGGCTTAAGTACCTTCTTCTCTTTAAGGGGCAATGCTCTAGGTTTTTGGTGGCAGTCAATTTGGTATTATATATAATCATTTTCAATTCTAGAATTTTGTTTATTGTTCTTTTTGAAGAAATAAAGTCTTGGCACATCTTATTTATGTTACAACATTTTTGTATTTGGTGCCTGATTTTTTTTAATGTTCAAATAAATCAACCTAAAATTGAAATGCTTACAGAACTTCTGATTAAAAGAAACTGATTCTGTGAATGCAGTTGAAGCAATCTATTTAAGTTATCTACTGTTCTTTGTCAACAGAAAATTACTGACAGTTTCTAATTGCAAATTGCTTTGGAGGCTATTTTTTTTGTTAGTGGAGAATAATGGGGTCTTTTGCATTTTCTTCCACCAATATCCAAGCCTGAATGCCATGAACAGAGATTGGGATGACTACACATGTGACAAGCAGGTAACTGGTCAGTCTATCACTCCCAACCCAGACATTCCGATCTTGACCTTGACATTGAGGGTGCTGGACCAGATTCCTGTTTCAGGCTTTTTCCTTCATCTCAAACCAGAGATCATTTTAAATGCTCAACAAGTTCTCAGAAAGTATATATTCATAAGACTGGCTCTAAGTGTGTTCCATTGTGAAGTCTAAATAGTGTATTTTTCTTCTGAACTGTACAATGAACTTCCATAATTTACTACTTTCTCCACGAATTCCCTCCCCCACCCCCAATCTAACCTAACTTTAAATGGAAGTGGAGCCATGGGTTGGGTACCAGATTCAACCAAGAACTTGCTTCCACTTCAATTAAATGTGTTAAATATCTGCTTAGGAGACAAAGAGCAAAGAGCAGTTTGATCTTTTCTTAGTTACTTGAAATTATTCCACCATTAAATTTTACAGGAAAAATTTTATGATGGAATAATTTTATGGACATTGTAAGTATCCTAACAGGGGAAGATACCAATTCAATGGAAAACAATTATGATAACCAATGTTAAAAGAATATAAAAGCTTTGCTCCTTTACATGATTACCTCTAATTTGGGTGTAGCATCATATTTCTCAAAATCATGTCTTCCACAGGCTTTGTCATTTGTGGTAAACAAAACTTACTTTGATAGAAAACTTTTCACAGATTTCCCCCCTCACCAATAATCTGGCTCTGGGAGTGCACATTTACATTCTTGAATATTCAGTAAACAACCTTAGAGAATAAGTATCCCCCCTAAAAAAAAAAAACCCAAATCCTAAATGCTCAAGCCAGAGGCATAGGCCAGGCTCTTAATAATCAACTTGTTACTCCCTCTTGCACGTCGTAAGATCTTTGTTCAAAGTCCCTTATCTTCTTCAAAATCAGTGATTTAGCATAAGAAGATTCCCACTATTAGGTAGGCAAAATGGAGGTTGGTATTTCCACGCAAGACAGAAGTCTGACCTTCATGCAGCTTGGGAAGATTAAAGATCAGAACAGGGTCCACGCTAAGCAGGTCAGTAGGTCTAAATTACTAAGGTTGGACAAGAGAGAGCAGGGACCTCCGCTCACAAAGCCTCCCAGGAAAGTTGGAGTGTTCAGAACTTCCTCGCCCCTCCCCCTTCTCCCTTCTCCCCGCCTGATGTCTCTGCCTCTTCGCCCTGGCTCTCTCCCTCTTCTAAAGAAAAACTCCCTAAAACAGAGGAGCAAAGTCGAAGGGCCTCTCCAGACGTAAGTTTGTGGAAGAATCTCCAACAGCGTGGCCATCCCCCAAAGAGTGGGTTTCGCCAGGCACCCAGACTGGTTTTCTCTCACAGGTTTCTGTCCCTCGAGTCCCAAGTCTCCAGTGGCTCCTTGGCCAGGGCTGGGGAGAGGGCGGAGAAGCCAGGCGTTTCGGAAGTCGGGGCTCCAGCTCAGCTGTCCTCGGGGCCCCTCGTCGGGGCGCCCAGGCTCCCCGTCCACACACCAAGTTCTTGCAAGTCTCTGTGGAGGCTCGGGCGGGAGGGAAGGGACCTCATTTCCTAGGGTCAATTCTCTCGCGGTCTCTGCCCGCTGACCCTTTGACCTCCACCTACAGGGCCCTCGGCGGCCGTAAGCCGGCGGTCGCCCGGGCTCTGAGGACGCTTCGCGCCCCATCGCCTCTCGGCCTCATTAGGCCGGCGGGGCTGTAAAGCAGGAATCAACCACTGCCTAATCCGGACCTGGGGTCAATACGAGCCCAAACAATGGTGAGCTCCGAAGGCCACTGCGTAGCGCTGGCCGCAAACTTTGTGTTCAATTCAATTTTCTAAAGCGGTGGGGGTGGGGGGTAGGGAGGTACTCGTCCACCCGAAGGCCGCTTGCGGCTCCCCAGGCTCTTCAGAGAACGTCCTCTCTCGCTTGGCCCCTCCGGCCTCTTTGCCGCGCCTGGGATAGAGGGGGCGGCGAGGCTCGGGGCCTGGTTGTCGGCCTGCGCCGGTGCTCAGGGGCTGGCGCAAAAGGGGCCGCCCCCGTGCCGGGAACAGACTTTGAAGTGGGTTTTTAGCGCGCACGTGTGACAGCCAGGCCAGGGCCGGAGCGGGGACCCGCTGGGAGGAAAGAGGAGGCTCCGGCCGGGGCCCCAACCCCTCCCCCGCTTCCCCGTGGCTCCGGCCTTTTCAAGCCGCGGCCCGGGGCCCGTAGGCCTCCCACACCCACCCCCACTCCTGCGCCCGCCTCGCGCCGCGCGCAGGCGCACACCTCGCAGCCGTCGAGTCGGATTTTGCTGCGAGGAGCGGGGGGGTTGAGTTGAAAGCGGCTTTGCAGCGCCGCGGCCTTGGTTGAGCTGGGAGGGAGGAGAGGAGAGGAGAGGGATGTGGGAAGGGGGGCTGGTTTTGGGGCCTCTCTCGAGTCGTGAACATGGCGGCCGGATGCGAACCCCCGTGGAGCGTAGCAAAGCGCAGACTACAGGCTGCCGAACTGTTGTGTAGTTTAAACTCCCTTGTTATTCCTCAGCTCTGGGCGCCTCGCGGGGGAATGTAGGTCGTGGCGGTTGAGCTCAAAATTGTTTAAAAAACGAAAGCGAAGAAGTTCTTCCTGGGCATTCCCCTGGGAAGTTGGCGTGTGCTTTTTGGGTTTGGGGTTCCCTTGGGACCAGGACAAAACCCGCCAGAGGCCTCCCCACCCACTTGCGCCGACTTAAAACGCCCCCTCCCGCAGCTCTCATGGGTAGCGTATGCCATTTAGAGTTACCAGGCCCGGGTCGGGATTCCACAGAACCTTTCAGTCCCTAAAAATGCCCCAAGAGTGGACAGTATGTTCTCTTCCAGGACAATGGCAAAGCCTATGAACCCGTAGGCACCATTTTCCAAGAAAATGCCCCGGCTCGTCAAGACAAGTGTGCCATTACGAGTTCGACTCCTTCACGTTGCCCAGGCTCCGTTTTCTGTGTATCTCATTTAAACGTGAGCCTATCAAAATTGGCACTGTACCTTTGGTGTGTGCCCTAACAGCTGGTGATCTTATGTTACTGGGAAAAAAGGCCAAAATTCCGAAAACTTTAATTCAGCTTTTGCTTAACTGCCTTGTTGCTGGCGTTGAAAGAACCCCTAGTAGCTCTGGGATCTCAAGCTCATGTTTTCTCCGCAGAAAAAATGTTGCGGATTCACCTTCAGATGTGTCTTTTGTGAGAAAAAAAAAATATGTGAGATTTTAGGAAGTGTAGTAATTGACCCTCAGCTCCTCTAGGAAAATAAGCGGCACGAACTCTTCCAGGTTGCGTCTTCATGGAGACCAACGGCCAAACGAAAAGTCAGCCCTCTTGGGGTTGTCCAGTGTCACGCATTTGGGCTCCTGAAGGTGTGGGGCAGTTCTCGTGGGCCACCTTGGGAAGGGCCCCAGGTGGGTGGGCAAGTCATTAGCAAAGCTGGCCCAGATCTGGGGGGAAATCTGCAAAACAGTGCCTTTATCTGCAGAGAACAATTGATGGGGTTGTCTTTCCTCCTTTTCAGTGCACAAAGAAGACGGCTTTGGAACAAGAATTTGGAATATGCATTTAAGTTGTCGTGCTTTGCATTGGAAACCCATGGGCAATTAAAATAAGCATGCCCTGTAGTATTTTCTGTCCTTTTCTTATGTGTGATTCCTGCAAGTCAAAGGGGGCAGGAGCCTCTTCAGTAGTTTGGAAACTTGTTTTGAAATTGCCACCAAGCCGATCTTTTTTTTTTTTTTTTTCCCTGTGGGTGAAGTTTCCTTCCCCGGTTCAGTCACTCCCCCATTCCCCACCCCCTCACTGGAATAGAGTATTGACATCTTTGAGAGATCAAAGGAAGTAAATTGTGCTTGCTGTATACTCTATTTTTCCATGCCGTAGTGTGAACCCTGAGGTTTGAGCTTTTTTCTGGTTAAATATCTTGGTTCCAAAAGTGTGGAAAATAAAAAGTTCATTAACTTAAAAAAACTTTAGCCAATGGTTAGACAGCGGTTTGTCTCTTTAAGAACTACAGAGCCCAGATTGTCTCTTAAAGTGACTAAAATCGAGCTAAGATGCATTGGTGGACTGTGTTTCCCCTGGATACCTGCGGTGTTCTTTGGGTCATTTGATATGGTAAAACTGGTTGATTTTCATAGGAGTTATGTGAATGGAATTTCTGCAAAAGTGGGCAAGTGGTAAATTGGTAGAGCTCTTATTTGTTTGGATGATGACTCCGAAGGGCACTGCTTTTCCACTGAGGTTTGGTTCTATCATAACCATTGAAATTTACAGCTTGGAAAACACTAAGTTTGCTGGAAGCATTTAAAGCGGGAGTGTTCAGAGCACTTGGACTAATGGTAACTTTTACCACAGGAACATAAATCCTTTGAATATTAGAGAAACTTGTTTCAAAAAATCTGCTGAAACTGAAGAAAATCTCTTTCTTTATCTAACATTTAACAAACCAAACAGTTTTGTATATTTTTAATCTGATGACAGTTCAACCTATTTACAAATCTGATGAATGGAGAGAAATGTAAGCTTCCCATAGTAACTATAACAATAGCTTTCACCAGATGGCAAATTTATAATGTTTGATCTCGAATAGGGTGTGTGTCTTTTTTCGTATGTTTTATTAAAATACAACCTGCGTCAAGACCATTTCAACTTAAGGTGTTAAAAATAAAACATAACATCGTGTTTTATTATAAACGAGCATTTAAAACAACATATCCATGTAACATTTTGTGACATTTTTTTCTAAGAGGAAATGTGGCCTGTTTTGACCTATCTGCAGTTCACTTTTTGTTTTTTTGCCAGTGTTGTCCTGCTTGGTATCCGGGACAGTCTCTAATTCCTGACGAAGAACTTGATTCTGACGTTGGTATGCAGCAGCCAGCCCTCCATAACACTACCTATCCTAAATGCAGGGTTAATGCCGAACCTACTGTGCAAGAAATGATTTACTGATGAGGTTTCAAAGAAAACCACATCAATTTGGATGTCTGTTACCTTGAAGTGATCATTTTAAGAGTAGTAGCTTCTTCCCTAGGTATAAAAAGACTATTTTCTTCTTTTGGTGTATTTCATCCTGTGTTGAGCAATCATTTGTGAAATGAAAAAGCAAAAAAGCTCCCCCCCAATTTAGGATTTATAAATGGGAAGATGGAGGTGAAGACTGGCCTAATTCATAACCCAGATGCATTATCTCATGCATTGTGTTGACCTTGTTGAAAATCTTTTTCAAATATCGGCATTCTATATGTAGAACTAAAGTGTTTAAAACTAGAACATGAATTCTTGTTTTGTTAATTTCATGTTTGTGTTCAGAAAGCAATACCCAGGATCCCTTCAATTGTTGTTTGACTTAAATAAAACCATTTAAATTATTTTTGTGATTATTGTTTTATTAAAATGACAGTAGCCCCTAAATAATTTTGATTAACCTGTTGACTTGGGACAATTTATATTCAATTCACATTTTTCACAATATACCTGGGCTTTCACTGGGCAATAAATGGGAATGGGGGGGAACCCACTGAACAAACCCGAAACAACTGTTTTGAGCTCAGCATTTTCCCAGAGGGGTTCAAGGCCAGGTGCTGGGAAGACCAGGGGAAAAATTCAGAGTCAGGGATTGATTGGGGTGATTAGAAGGAATGAAAGGATGCAAGAGTTTGGAGGGGAAAAAGAGCATTTGAACACCACTATTTGAGTGAGAAAAAGAGGGAAAGATAGACAAAGCTGAAGATAACCTGAAAGGTGAAAAAGGTGCCTCTGTGGCATCCAGGGTAGGGGAGGGGACACTGCAACGTTACATGTATATTATTCAGAAGCCCTGAAGTGGTTTTTGGGGCAGGCAACTTGGCACAACCATTGATTAGAACACTTAGAGAATCATGGAATATAGATGTTATTAAAACACAAATCGTCATTAATTAGCTGTGATATTAGAGAAGATGAAGACACTACAGAAATATTCTTGCAACTCCAGATACTTGATTTCTCATTTTAAATTTAACATCTATAATGTAATGTAATCTTTGAATGGCCATCATTCTGCTTATTTGGTGTGATTATGTGATAATGAAGTATTGCAAAATTGGAGCCTGATAGAGTATATTGCTATTGGTTCTTTAGATCCAGTTTCATTAAAATTTTTGGTAAGTAGATTGATTATAGTGTAATTTTTAAGTAGTAGGAAACATGCTCATCTCCCTGTGATTCTAGTTGTTCATTTACATCAAGAATAATAGAAGGGGCCAGGTCAAGGAAGTCTATGATTCTTTGACTGTCAGTTTCCTAACACCTGACATTTTTGTATGCCCCATAACAATGTTGGTAAAATTTTTGTGTTTTGTTTTTGTTTTTAAGAACAAGAACTGTGTTCTTTCAGACAGGCAGTGGAGTATAATAATAGGATTGTTGAAAAAGCCCTAGGAAAGGTAAGCTACAGAGTTGTTCATGAGCCAGCTGCACTGTGATAATACCTCCTAGGGTTGCTCAATGGACTAAACAAGAAAATGTCCATAGAGAGCCTGTCACAGAGTAGTCCTTGAACAAATGTTGCCTTCTTTTTCCCTTGCAGGTAGTTATTGTTTTGTTGCTTTTGGGTAGTTTCCTGTTTTTACTGTTACAGAATATTTTACTAAAAACATACAGTGGTTTGTAATGTGTTGCAAATTTAACATAGTTTTCAGAAAGTAGATGGAGATTTGTGTCATGTAAGAAATACTGCATTTCATAAGTAGAATCACTAGATCAGGCATGTGGATTTATGAACATAGCTATGAATATTTAAACACATAAAATGTTATTAAATGCCTGTTGTTCATTATCTTCCAATGAAAATACTTAGATAAAAATAAGTTGTGTACTTAAAATCTGTAAACATGGTAATTTAATGGTTTGCTTTTAATTGAATAAAATTTTTACTTTAGTTAACAGCTTGATTCTTATATTAAAATTCAATGACAATTTTACAATGTGAAAGTTGATATTCACATATAACAAAAAGATTAAATCTGTGTCTTAAATTATTCAGTTTCCCTTTACTGAATTTATGATAGTATTATGTGGTTGTGACTATAGTGTAATAAGACTGATTTTCTTTGGAACTTGGAAGGTAGCCCTGAACACGGTTCCCAATGAGGAGTCCTGAAATGCTTTGACCTATGTCAGCATCCTTAGAATAAGTTTATGGACTCCATAGGTGATGGATTCATTTAAGATAAAACAGCAACAAAACAGACAACAGCCACTAGTCTTACTGCTTTACAGCCATACTTTTGGTTTTATTATGTTGTAAAGGTTACTTCGATTTTATATTATATTAATAAACTGAGGCTTGACTGAAAGACAGCATAGAAATGCTCTACTACAGCATTATAAAATTTTGTTTTAAATTATAAGGCTATTTATACAGAAAAACAAAACCACCAACACACAGCTCTTCCTAGTGAGCTGTCTGAGTGGGAAGTGTTTCTTTCCCAGTGAGTTTGGGAACTTGGGGCTTCTCAAGAAGCTGTACTGCTGAATGACACGGGCTATTTTACGGAGGCCTGGGAGGCTTTTCTTCACTGATTTATCAGCTTTGTCTATCTCTTTCTTACTGACTCTCTCATATTTACCCTGCCCCATTAGACATGGGGGCTAGCCTTGTAAAATTTCTTTTGAAGCTGGGCATGGTGGCTCACTCCTGTAATCCCAGCACTTTGGGAGGCTGGTGGATCACCTGAAGTCAGGAGTTCGAGACCAGCCTGGTCTCTACTAAAAATACAAAAAATGAGCCGGGTGTGGTGGCATGTGCCTGTAATTCCAGCTACTCAGGAATCTGAGGCAGGAGAATCGCTTGAACCTGGGAACCGGAGGTTGTAGTGAGCCGAGATCGCACCATTGCATTTTGGCCTGGGCAACAAGAGAGAAACTATGTCTCAAAAAAAAAAAAAATCTTTTGAGTCTTGATTGTTACCCAATAAGAGCAATGTTATATTAAATGTCCAGTGTCAAAATAGATGTCTCTTTATCCCATGTAGTGCTGTATTACCACCCATGGCCCAATGGTCCTACAGGTGAGATCACTGCAGGATCCTAAGGGGCAAATCAGTCAGCACAGTTTTTTTCTAGAACACTTGGCAGGAGAGTACACTCTTAGAGTCCCAGAGAAGTATTTTCCTGTTGCCTTTTGTTGTACTTTCTTTAGAAAAAGAAGCCCCTTTAAAATTTTTATTTATGTATTTATTTATTTTGAGATGGAGTTTCGCTCTTGTTGCCCAGGCTGCAGTGCAATGGCACGGTCTTGGCTCACTGCAACCTCCGCCTCCTGGGTTCAAGCGATTCTCCTGCCTCAGCCTCCCGAGCAGCTGGGATTACAGGCACATGTCACCATGCCCGGCTAATTTTGTATTTTTAGTAGAGACGGGGCTCCACGTTGGTCAGGCTGGTCTTGAACTCCCAACCTTAGGTGGTCCGCCCTCCTTGGCCTCCCAAAGTGCTGGGATTATAGGCGTGAGCCACTGCACCTGGCCAAAAATTAAAAGAAAAAAATCAGGTCAACAGAAACTTCTTTGCTGAAATGAGGCAAATGATTGTGCTAAGAATTCCCTCTGTAATGTCCCAGAGTCAACCATAGAAGGCTATTTGTGGTACAAATAAATCAAAGCATCTTAACATTGTGATATAAATCCAGTGCCAGTGCAAATAAATTGTTTACAAATGATTCACTAATGTTGCTCAGCCAGAACTTACACAGAAAAGGTACATTCCTATGTTTGTCATGAAGCACCAAGACAGTATGTAATTGGTTGGCCAGCTGATATTTCTTTGGAGACCTTGCTATCCTTTACAAAAAATATTTTGCTACTCTGAGATGTGACATCTTATTGGCCGTGGTGATAACCGAAAACAAGATGTTTTATTAACTTCTGGCCAATGACATATTAAATGAAGATGCTCAGTTGAGCAACATCAGTGATTTCAATTGACTCATCAATCGCTAGTATCTAGCTGCCATCATGTTTCACTTTGCTAACAAGCTGATACCCCACATTTGATGCCAACAACTCAGGTCCTTCAAACAAATGACATGTTTGATAAAGAAATCTTTTCAAAAATCATTATGCACTTCAGCATTTGTCCTTTCTTCTAGCACAGCATCTGTGCATCTGTTCCATCAGGCGTCTATTCCTTGATCATTTCTGAGCCTTCCATGATTTTTGAGGCTGATTTGCTGGTATCTCAGGAATGAGAAATGAAGCTTCTTCCATTGAATGTTATGTTATTGAACACCGAAACAATCTTTATGTCCAAGGTTTTAGATTTAATCTTGTGGATGAGACTGCAGGGAAGCATTATTACAGGCTTTCTGATAAGGCAATTTTGTGAAAGAAATTGAGTTGGGGAGGAGAACAAAGTCCTAATTTAGGAGTAACATTAAGGACATTTTTGTTTTGTTTTGTTTTTGGTATGGGTTCTTGAAACTTCACACCACTTTCAGCACTGTAAAGCTTCCGAGTTTTAAGGCATCTCTGAAACTTTGAAATGAAAAATCACACGGTCCAACTGGTAAAAATGGATGCAATTCATTCTTTAGTGAGCCCTGCTTAACTGTATAATTTGCTCAGGTACATTAAATTGAGGAAGTCTTCATCTCTAGTTTGCATATATCTGGATTGCATGCATCTGGCTCCACTAGATTCCTTGTAAATTGCATATTGACTAATAGTGTGATACAGCTATTTTAACACCGAATTTAAGCCACAATACTGCTATTAACAGTATAATCACTTTGATTAAGTGAATAGTTGAAATATAATGCTTCAAAATCAGAATGCAGGACAATAACTACTTCCCTATTTTATTTTTTAATTTTTTAAAAAATGATATGGGCTCTTACTCTGTTGCCCAGGCTGGAATGCAGCAGCCTGATCATAGCTCACTGCAGCTTCAAACTCCTAGGTTCAAGTGATCCTTCTACCTCAGCCTCCCATGCAGCTGGGACTATAGGCGTGTACCACGGTGCCCAGCTACATTTCTAATTTTTTGTAGAGAATAGGGTCTTGTTGTATTGCCCAGGCTGGTCTCGAACTCCTGGTCTCAAGCTATCCTGCCGCAGCCTCCCAAAATGCTGGAATTAAAGGTGTGAGCCACTGGATTCAGCCCTCACTTCCATGTATATATGTAAAGAAAAGTCTAGGCATACCTTTGAATTCATAAATAAACCACTATAGTTTTCTATTGGGGAAATACTAAATAAGAAAATAAATTATAATTGATAAATTCCAAATCTTGATACCTAATAAGTATTTTATCAAATCTATACTTGCTTCTTTATTTTTAACATTTACTTTTTTAAGTGTTCTCAATTGAGCATCCATATATAGTATAAATATGTTAATTAAAATCAAATTATTTTGGAAAGGTAATTGTGCAGTTTTTTTGTTTTGCTTTGAGACGAAGTCTCTATAGCCCAGGCTGGAGTTCAGTGGTGTGATCTCAGCTCACTGCAACCTCCACCTCCTGGGTTCCAGTGATTCTCCCACCTCAGCCTCCCAAGTAGCTGAGATTACACACATGCGCCACCACACCAGGCTAATTTTTGTATTTTTTAGTAGAGACAGAGTTTGACCATGGTGGCCAGGCTGATCTCGAACCCCTGACCTCAGGTAATCCAGCTGCCTCAGCCTTTCAAAATGCTAGGATTACAGGTGTGAGCCACCGTGCCTAGGTGTGTGTAGTTTTAAATTTGAATTCATTTCTTTCAATGTATGACCTCTGGCATTTTTGGCTGGGATTGGGAGAGAGTTGATTCTGTAGCTTGCACTAATTGAAACTTATTTGGTGCACATATAGTGTTCGATAAAGGACCTGTGGCTATGTGTGCACGAATATACATTAGTTTAGATTAAAAGCACACGTTAGGCCAAGCGTGGTGGCTCATGCCTGTAATTCCAGCACTTTGGGAGGCTGGGGTGGGTGGATCACCTGAGGTCAGGAGTTCGAGACCAATCTGACCAACAGTGAAATCCTGTCTCTACTAAGAAACACAAAATCAGCTGGCGTGGTGGTGCATGCCTGTAATCCCAGCTACTCAGGAGGCTGAGACATGAGAATCACTGGAACCCGGGAGGTGGAGGTTGCAGTGAGTTGAATGAAATAGGGCCACTGCACTCAGGCCTGGGCAACAGAGTGAGACTCCGTACTAAAAAAAAAAAGTATGTGTTAACCACAGTCTGGCCTTGAAAACTGGAGTCTCTAGTAGAATCAGGAGAGAGAGGATTCCTGAGCTAATGCAGGCAATAAAACCCATTTCTTCAGTGATAGAAAAATACTACAATTGCCGTGCTAAGTATATATTGAGTGACTCCAATATTTATGTCTGATTTTAAAATGTATTGTCTAGAATGAAAGAAGTAGAGATCCTCATTGTTCCTCAATTTGAACTGTAGCCTCAAGTTTGCATGGTGTGAAGCCTATTTTTCTTTTCTGATGTCATAGACTTTCCCCCTCTCTTAAATGATTAAATTCAGGGCACAACCTGAGGACCATTCCAGGAACTTCTTTAGTTTAAGCTTTGAAGAATATTCTCAGGCAAGGGTTTCACTGCATTCCTCTTTGCCTTCATTAGGCATTCTAAAACTCAGAGGGTAGCTATATCTAATTGAAGCCAAAATATCAGTCATTTGAGAAAACATTTAATATTAATCATGAAGTAGTTGTGTATATTTAAACTAGTTGATTCATTAAATCGACTGGTTGTTCTGGTATTATGTAGAGGCAACTGTATTTCTATGGGCAAAACAAAGTAGAGAGTCAGGGAACTATTCAGATAATTGGGTGTTAAAAAGAAGTGTAAATTTTGCATCTACTATATGCCTGGCTGGGCATAATGTCCACCTATAAATGAATGTTGAATAAATTCATAAATAACTCAAAGTTAGTTTCTATTCAATATACTGTGTAACTTAGTTGCCATTTTATTTTTGTTTATTTAGATATTTCCTCAGAATTATGGTGGTCATGGATTATCTTGATGTATGGGAAGTGGGTGATTTGTATCAAAATTTCTTACACCTGGCTCAGTGGCAGGGTGTGGGGATCTTCCTTTTATTTATTTATTTTTATTTTTGAGATAGGGCTTTGCTATGTTCCCCAGGGTAGACTTTAACTCCTCCTCTCAAGTGATCCTCCTGCCTCAGCCTGTCAAGTAGCTTGGATTGGGATCAGCCATGTGCCCCTGTGCCCAGCAAGATCTTCCTTTTATAGATAATTGTTCCAGGTGAATCTGAGCTGTGTATGTGTGTGTGTATATATATATATATATATATATATATATATACACACACACACATATATATGTATATATATACACACACATGCATATATATATACATACATAATACACAGACACATATAGATGTTTTAGAATTGTTTTTTAGAGAATGACAAAAAAAAAATCAAAACTCTTGATACTCTTTTCTACCAATTTATCTACTTGTTCACCCGCGGTCTTTTTTTTTTTTTTTTTGAGACAGAGTCTCGCTCTGTTGCCAGGCTGGAGTTCAGTGGCATGATCTCGGTTCAATGAAGCCTCCACATCCTAGGTTCAAGCGATTCTCCTGCCTCAGCCTCCCAAGTAGCTAGGACTACAGGCATGCGCCACCATGCCTAGCTAATTTTTGTATTTTTAGTAGAGACAGGGTTTCACCAAGTTGGCCAGGATGGTCTCCATCTCTTGACCTTGTGATCCACCTGCCTTGGCCTCCTATAGTGCTGGGATTATAGGCATGAGCTACTGTGCCCAGCCTCACCTGTGGCCTTTTAAGACTCAGTATATCAAAATGGCCCGCTCAGTTAAAAAACCCCAAAATGACTTTTGTCTGAGGCAAAGTTTTTTTTTTTTCCAGTGTGGACATTTGTCTCAAGTCTCTACTTAATTTTGCCAATGTACAGCTGCCAACCATTCAGAGACACATAGATGTAGATCTGAGGATAAATTGGTATCTACAAAGCAGGGGGTAGATTTCTCAGCGTGTGTTTGTTTGATTTAACATTTAACTTAAATGCAAAACTCAAGCCTTTTTGTATTTCTGATATTTCCCATTCATTATGCCAAAGTCCTCCTCCAGGTTTCTGCAGCTTTCTGTGTCAATGATCATGACACATTAAAAACGGTAACATTATAAATACTGTGCTGTCTTAAGAAATTCTAGCACTTCCTGAAACGGAAAATAATGCCCTTGCTTTTTGTATAATGAGAACAATAATTCTTTCACCTGCCATGTACTTCTGTTAGACAGATATTACAACAGCGTTGGTTGGAAGGAAAAGCCAATTTTGAAGTCAACTTTTAGCTTTATGGGTGCTAAAGGTTTGTTTTTTCATTATATTAAAGAAAATTCCTGCTTGAATGCAGCAGGTAGAGATTCTTAGTTGATCTGCATTTTGTAAGCAATAGAGTGCTTTCTGCTGAGTCTTTTCAATACAAGCAGTTGCAACTAATAATGAATTATGTTCCAAAATTTCCTTTTTAAATTTTAGCTTATTGTAAGCATACCAGTTATTTTTCCATAGAATCAGAGATAGGACTCCTGGATGACCTCACAGAAAGTTTATTTTATTCTTCTCTATTTTGACTTTAACTCACAATGTAGTCAGATGGTAGTATCATAATAAAGTGCTTGGTGACCCAACTACAGATGCCAAGGCACAGCTTGGCTCTCTCCTTCCCCAGATGCCCAGACAAAACGGGGACAATAATGGTGGAGGTAGCAAAAGAGACTACCTCCTCTTGTGTATCTCTTTCTTAATCTCCTTGGGGTTTGGATAAGACTGGGGAGAATTCTAAAATAATTGTAGGATGCCTTGAACTGGGTTTTGACATAGAGTCTGGCTTTTAACTGCAGGCAGGGAGTGAAGAAAGGGAACCAATTGGCATATGTGTTGGTATTTGTAAGGCAATGCCTTTGTAAGGTAGCATCTTCTCTTTTCCGAACTACCCCCTCCCTGCTCTTTTTCTGTTTTGCTTTGAAAAGCTCTCTCTTATCTCAGTTTAAAGCTTTGGCCTCCAAGTCAGATGCAAAGTAAACCAACTAAATCTACCCAAAGTTACATAATAACGAAAGAGTGAAGGAAAAGTATTTCAGCAGTAATCAATTATTTTTCACTCCCAAAAAGGAACTGCACCCTTGACTTCATTTTTATATTTTTGTTTTAACACTAACGAATTATTTTTTTACTCCCCATACCAAAAACTGCACCCTCAACTTTGTGTTTGTATTTTTGTCCCATGTGCTCTCAAAACATGCACATTTCCTGCAAACAGCATGTGCATTTATATCAAGTCTTTTCGATCTTGAGGAAAAAGTAGAATAATGTTTACATAAATAATGTTTGCAAAGAAGAATTGTGTAAAATCAGAAAGAAAACCCTATCTTTGTCTGCAGCTTCTGGCTTTTTTAGATCTTAAAAAAAGAGTTACTATTTCCTGATAACTTTTTGAGTGCATTATTTACTTAAATGTCAAGTTTGCTAAATCCAGCTTATCTAACAAAAGTAGCTTAACCTGTAACATTTTTAGTTGTGTGGTTCCTAATTTTAGGCTAATTCTGTAAATCTGACAATTTATTATACCCTTTTTACTACTTTTTTTTTTTTTTTGAGATGGAATTTAGCTCTGTTGCCCAGGCTGGAGTGCAGTGGCGCGATCTTGGCTCACTACAACCTCCGCCTCCTGGGTTCAAGCGATTCTCCTGCCTCAGCGTCCTGAATAGTTGCGATTACATGCGCATGCCACCATGCCCGGCAAATTTTTTGTATTTTTAGTAGAGACGGGGTTTCACCATGTTAGCCAGGATGGTCTCGATCTCTTAACCTCATGATCCACCTGCCTTGGCCTCCCAAAGTGCTGGGATTACAGGTGTGAGCCACCACGCCTGGCCTGAGTTCTGTGTTTTTCAATATCAGATTTTCTACTAAAGGTGTCAGAACAATTTTAATGAAGCAAATAATGAAATAAATATAATACATTTGCAACAAATTGCAGTGAGTGTCATTTAACACCAACCTGTTGTGAGAACAAGGGTATGACAGACCTAGACCTTTCTAATGCTTTGGAATACATCTTTAAATTCTTACAGATTAAGAATGCAGTTGAAAAGCCACCCTTCCAGGCTGCTGTTATGAAATCTTGTCACTTGGATTCTGGCGAGGATTAGGGAGGTAGCTGATTGCTAATATTGTAAACTGGCCTCCTTCTTAGTGGTACTGCCTCCATGTAGTTTTCATTGGTAGTTTGTGAACTTCCCTGGATTTTTAAAGACTCTCCTTATTGTTCCATAAAATGCAGTTTCCTTTGTCTTTTCAGTTCCTTTTCTGCTGTTTTCAGAATAGGGCTTAAAAGTAAGATAAAAGACCTGATACTTTCCATCATAAAAAGTTGTAATGACAGGTCTCACTAATTAAAGTGTAACAATGGGAAGATTAGCCTTTCAGTTAGCTTTGTGTTGAATCTATACAGTATTTTCTAAAGCCCTAACTCAGAACATATTGGAGTATAGCATCTTTAAAATATAAACATTCACACATGGATTTGATTATAATACACACACCAAATAGAGGCATGGTACCAGTAGGGCTTCCAGAATGTAGTAAAACAGGAAAACTTCCCATTTCAATGCAAACTTTTTTTGGTGCTAACCATTCTACTGCAGAAATAGGAAAGACCCTATGAGAACTGGAGGGGCATATTGCAGAACCAGGCCTTTTGCTAATTATGAATGACGGGGCTTTCTTTGGATTCCTTAGTATCAGAGAATTTAAGTAGAACATATGTGCTTTTTAATGCCTGTGTTTTTTTTTCCTTAATGGAAGAGCACATCTTCAATCCTGTATTAATAAAGTAATATTCCTTTCTTGTGGTTTCAGTACCAGCACAATGTGCTTAATGCATTATTGGAATATTAGTAATCTCAAGGGACCAAACATTTGAAGCTGTTGAAAGACATTTGATATGTAAAAACATGGTATACAGTGAATTTTCATTATTGGGGGTCATGATATAACATTGCCTGGGTAGCATCAAACTATGCACTTTTCTGGAGATATAAACATAAAAATAATCAAAAGAAGTCTGGAAAAATCCAGCTGGAGGATAGCTGATGGGAAAGATCAGAGAGTGAGTAGGTGAAAAAAATTCTTATGTTTGCATCCAGTTTCAAAAAAAGTTTAATTTACACGTGTAGACAGTTTTATATTAGTGATTAATGCTTTGTTAAGAAAAAAAAAACCATGCAGTTCTTTCTTTTTGTTTAAACTTTCAGGTTTGGTCCAAATTCCTGACTTGAATACAAACTAAATCTCTTATTTTCTGTAGCACACTGCTTTAAGAAGAGGTTTTGGTTCACACTTAGTCATCTTTAATTTCAATGTTTTGGTTTTAGGCATTTATTCAAGCTGAAGTATTTGGCAGAAACAGTGTGTGTGGCATGTTTTACTACATTCCAGCCCTGAAGATATGATATTGTGGCTAGGCTCCGAGTTGGAATCATCACAATTCTTTTAAATGTTTGTGTTCCTTAGAAAAAAAAAAAAAAAAAAAAAAACACCTGACCGAAGAGTCCCATGTAAGATGACTGTAGCTCAGTCACAAGGGGAGAAAAGAGGCAAGAACTGGAAGAAACAAGAGAAAAGGAGAAAAGGGATGTAAGTCAAAGTGTGTTCATTTTGTGTAACATTAAGAGATTATCCTTTTCTTTACTTCTGTGGCTCCAGAAATTCACGTGGAAGGATTGTATAGACATTTCTTCTCAATATTTTTGTAATCAATCCCATTCTCTCTTGTAGGTTCACCTCCTTCCTTCAAGTTCTAATTACTGTTTTATCTGGACTATTGAGGGATTCCCCCGTTTAGGTTCTCTCCACTCTCCTTACACCCTGCTGTCAGATTAATCTTCCTAACACCAACACTGATCCTGTCATTTCTGTGCCCAAGAGCCTTCAATGGCACCCCATTACTTACCAAATTAAGCACAAATTTCATAGCTTGGTATGTAAGGCCCTCCTCACTTCAACTGGACTTTATTTTTGCCATATATCTTTTCATTTATCTTAGGCTCTAGTCAAAATAAACTCCTTGAGAAGTAGTTCAGAATAACAGTTAAGAGAACATTCTTTGGAGTCAAATCAGAATTGCATCTGTGACCCAGCTCTGTGGCCTCAGAGACTCTGTTAAGTCTTTCTCAATTGCTCTTTCTTCATCGATGTAAAAAAGATAATGCCAACACCTTCCACCATAGGGATGTTGTGAGAATTGAACAAATGTTATAAAATTCACAAACATTTTTGCGAGCAGCAGGACATTTTAGATGATTTCTATCAATCACTCAGTGGATTCTCGTTGTGTGACAAGCACAAATAGTGCTAGTCCTGAGGGGAATACAGAAGTGGCTGAGAGACGGTCTAAAGAAGCCTCCTAAGAGATGCTCTCGTTCACAGTCCTTAAGTAGATCATGATCAAATGGTGCTAGTGACAGATATTTATTCCCAAAGTTAAATAATAAAAGAACTCAAAGTTCAGGGCAGTAATACAAAAATTGTCTCAAGGCCAGGTATGAGCAATTGCCAGGTGAACAAAATAGATCCTATCTATTGGGATTCATTGGAAGGAGACATCCTGGTGGTCCAAGATGGTTGGCAAAGGCTTCCAGGAAGAGGGGAATTTGAGCTGTATAGATTTTAGATACGAGGATAAGTGTGAAGGGGGCTGAAAGGGACACATTTCAAGGGTAGCAAGTCCTGGCTTTGTTCTGGGGGGGCTCCACCTCAATGAGTTCCTTTTGTCATAAAAGCCCTCAGTCTTTTCTCAAGAGGAAACTTGCTTCAGAGGGAGATGCTAATCAATTTGTTTGGTGATGTAAATTGAGTTTAAACAAACTATTCTCCTGTAGAATTAGAGAATTTTCCTTTTTCTAAAGATGGCTTAAACTTGGATTTGTTTTGGGGAGATGGGTGTGGCTTTTTGCCCAGGAATTTTCTTCCAATAGACATAAATTCAATGGATCTGTGGCAAGAGGTGTGCCTTAAATTGCAGGAAAGGCTGTAATAAGGAACTGAGCTGGACCTGGCTTAGTGCTGGCTAGATAGATGAAAGGTGGCCTCACTTGGTGTCATTTGAGATTAAATAAGTCAGCCTTTGGGAAATGGACTGTGCACTCTGGTGATTATGTGTCTGGGTCATGCTATCTGGAGATTAGGAATGGGATTTCCCCCAGAAGGAAATGGAGAATCTCAGCGTCAATCTCTCTGTAGCGGGAAAGCAGGCCAACTAACTTTAGATGGGCAGGAAGGGAGGAGTTTCTCTGTTTTTCTGGAGCCAAGGGAAGCTGGACATGGAGTCGCAAGCATGGGAATTCCTGAATATTCCTGTTACTGTGAATTTTGAGCTGACACCTGTTATGAGAATACTGCCAGGTGGTGGGCTAGAAATTGAACATAAGATTGTAAAGCACAAGGGTAGTTTTAACATAATCCAGTAGCCTTCAGAAATGAAGTCTTAGCTGGCACGGCAGCTCATGCCTGAATCCTAGCACTTTTGGAGGCTGAGACAGGCAGATTGCTTGAGCCTAGGAGTTTGAGGCTACCGTGAGCAACGTGGCAAAACTCCATCTCTACAAAAGAATACAAAAATTAGCTGGGCATGGTGGTGTATGCCTGTAGTCCCAGCTATTCAGTGGCTGAGGTGAGAGGATCTCTTGAGCCCAGGAGGTTGAGGCTGCAGCGAGCTGAGATCATGCCACTGCACTCCAGCCTGGGTGACAGAGACCATGTCTACAAAAAAAGGATCCACAGTTATGGGGATATGACTGAAAGGTAGTAACCTGGGAGAACTTGGGAAGGCCTGTCTGTTCCGATTCTTCTTGGCTTTCCTGTGTAACATTCCTTTTCTCCTGTTTCTGGCAGGACACCTGTCACATGAGGGTCTTCAAAAGAGGAGGTCAGAGAGAACTTTCTGCTTCTGTGGTTTCCTCAATTTCCTTTAGCTTACAATACTCAGTATGTCAAGGTGCCATATTTTGGGGTGTCACGTTCTGAGACTTGGCATTTATTCCCAGATATTCTGATTACATAGGTTGATTGTGGGTTCTGGAATCTGATTTTAGCATATTCAGGCAATTCAGAGACACGGTCAGATCTGGGGTATACTTTTCTGGGCTGAAAATATTACTACCTTCCCTTATTGGACTTATAAAAAGTGAAATATTAAAATACTTTTAACTTGATGGAGAGAAGTTTTGGAAAAATTATGTGTTGGGTAAAGAGAGACTTCCATGTTAGACTTTAGATCATGTTGATGTTTTACAACAAGCATGTGCTTATGGTGTATTGAAAAAAAAATGAAGATGAAACAGTACAAAGTAGAGGTAGAGAAATCTGCCCTGGTCACAATGCTACCATCACCAACTCAGCGGTAGATGGGAAGGGGTCAAGGCTTAAGCAGCATAAACTGTCATACAAATCTCAAATGCTCTTGAAAGTTAAGCATTACTTTTATAATCCCAAAAGAATCTGTAGATGTGGAACTTAAGAAAATAAAAAACAAGCAGTGTGGTAGCTCATGCCTGTAATCCCAACACTTTGAGAGGCCAAGGTGGGATGATCTTGGAGTTCAAGACCAGCCTGGGCAATGTGGTGAGACCCTGTCTGTAAAAAATATTTAAGAAGTAGCCAAGCATAGTGGCACATACCTGTAGTCCCAGCTACTTGGGAGGCTGAAGTGGGAGGATCACTTGAGCCCGGGAGGTTGAGGCTGCAGTGAGGTGTGGTTGCACCACTGCACTCTAGCCTGGGTGACAGAGCGAGACCCTGTCTCAAAAAATAAAGTGAATTAAAACAAAAAACAGGAAAAAGAAAAGTGATGAGAAAATACGTTTGTGTAAGTTGGATCTCATATTATATGCTGTATAGGAGATGAAGATCCTTTTGTTAGGCAAATAATCACTCTCTGTTTCTCTTTCATGTAGACACAATTATTTATGGTATTTTCCTTGAGTGAGACCCCTATAACAACATATCCTAGAAATTCCAAAAATGTTTATATGAAAGTAGAGTTTGAGAAAATTTGACACCTACTACCGTTTAGAAACTTCTAATGTTATGTCCATTACTAAAGTCTCATGCATTTCAGCTCATCAGCTTTTTTTCTCACGTCACATCTTATCAATAATTAGTATAATGGCTAAGACGTCACAGGAAGTTTTTAACCTAATTTGTATCGTCTGAAAGTACTTATTTTACTAAGACTACTGAAGAATATGCAGAGTTACTTTTTGCCTTCTATAAGGATAGAGTATTTCCATATTCTTTCAGGTATTTTGAAAGAAACCCCAGATAGCTTTCCTACCATTTGAACCTCTATTGTGAACCTTTCACACCAACAGGTTTACTTGACCTTGGGTCTAGTGGATTGAAGCCCCAAGTGTGAACACTTTTCTTTCCCAGGAGCTGTTAACTTCAAAGCCTCTGAGAACCATTTGAATGGTAATATTTTTCAGCACCAGGCCTAAGAAACAAACACTCATAAAGTGTCTTCTGACTATCATCTTTCCTCCACACTTTTGCTTTGAGTGCATTTGTCCATTCATTCCTAGCTGCATTTTCCTGTGCCACTCCTTACAGGGAAAGCATTTCTTTGATTGTTTTACCTCCCCAATTCTCCCCTTGTAAGAATCGTATAAGGAAACTTTCTCTTTGGCTTAGCAGATGGGCACAAAGCAACTTTGTTTGAGGTGTGAGTTGAACTTTCTTGAAATTTGAGATCAACTCCTACTTGGATTTGAACTTTGAAGACCCAAAGATAGGAAGTTTCCATATAAGGATCAAAACATGTCAGAGCAAGACCCAGTGATTTGTGCTGGCAACCCTGGCAGGTAGGATTACTTTGCTCAACAGCTCAGGACAGTGTACCCGTCCCCTGAAAAATAACTTCACAAATGTCTGCGTTGTCCCAAGGGTGACTGGAGAGAGCGTGAGGATAAATCAGTGCAACCTATCTCCATCACTAGAAAAGCAAATCAAAGCATGTCGTAGTGAATATCATCCCTCATTCAACAGCTAATGTCTGTGAGAGACTGTTACGTTCACAGCAGTGTGGAAAGCACAAAGAAATATAATTGTAGTGGTGTCTGCAGGAGGCTGGTGCCTAGTGAACACGGTGGCACACAGTGGAAGCAGCCATGGTGCCCAGTGGGGGACATTGGTGCCTGGCAGGGGACAAGACCAGGAAATGAGAAATGAAACGGTGTATACCACATGGTAGCAGAGCTGGACGGCTGACAGGGGCTCATTCATGACCACTGGTGAGATGGAGACTCCTAGCAAAACTTGAGAGGTACTTTGCAGGAAGGCAGCGTTTTACAGGAGAAGATGAAGAGATGAAGACAAAAGTCATGGAGGTATAGATTCTGTGGCCTTATTGTACCCATGGGCTGAAAAAACCTGAGAAAATTCAGGTTGCAGAATCAATTGCTGTAAGAGACACGACTCCCACTCTTAGGGGGCTTTCACACGCATCTTAGGGACTTAACTTACTTACTTACGTGACAATAAAAAGAAAGATTATAAAAAATGAAAAATGAGGAGTTGGAGGAGTTTCATGAGGAAGGCATTGCTGGAATAATAAGTGGGTCCTCATAGGGATGCAGGTGGGTATTCAGAAATAAGTAGTGTTCTCAGAGCTGGAAAGGTAGAAAGGGCCTTCCAAGTGGGGATCCTCATGACCAGAGAAGGTCAGCCTCTCACCATGTGGGGTCCTGGAACTGCAGACTGGACCAGGCTGGTGGAAAGAGGGGTGTGTCTGACTGTTCAACTTTCTCCTGAAGGAGCTGAGAGGTGTGCCACAGAACAGAAAGCCCTGAAGGCTTTGAGTGACGAAACTGCTGGTGATTAAGAGGACCCTCCTGGTATCTGTCTAGGACAGAGGAAGAGTTTGTAGGCTGGGAAGAGAAACTGCAGGCAGGGCGATCCATTAAAAGGCAACTGCAATAACTTGGAGGTGAGAGGTGAGGTATGATAAAGGTCTGGACTGCCAGATACAGAAAGGGGAAATAAAAAGGAAGAGAAAACCAAGAGAAGTAGGAAGACAGAAATGACAGGAGCGGCCGGGCACAGTGGCTCACTCCTGTAATCCTAGCACTTTGGGAGGCCGAGACCAGCGGATTACCTGAGGTGAGGGGTTTGAGACCAGCTTGGCCAAAATGGTGAAACCCCATCTCTACTAAAAATACAAAAATTGGCTGGATGTGGTGGCGCACGCCTGTAATCCCAGCTATTTGGGAGGCTGAGGCAGGAGAACTATTTGAGCCCGGGAGACGGAGGTTGCAGTGAGCTGAGATCATGCCACTGTACTCCAGCCCAGCCGACAGAGAAAGACTCTGTCTCAAAAAAAAAAAAAAAAGAAAAGAAAAAAAAAGGAATGACAGAACCACCTAACAGATTGGAACTGACTCCCAATTGGCTACCAAGAAAGAGGTCAGTCAGACAGAATGAAGGGATTGAGCATAACCAACTGGAAGACAGACTGATGGAAAAACAGAGGAGTCTTTGGAACTGGGATTACATTTTTTAGTAAGACTGGCAACACATTTTGTTTGTCAAAACCACTAAATAGCCAGGTGTGGTGGTGCATGCCTGTAGCCCTCTGGAGGCTCAAGCAGGAGGATTGCTTGAACCCAGGAGTTCTGGTATGTAGTGTGGCATGCCAATGGGGAGTCTGCACTAAGTTCAGCATCAATATGGTGACCTCTTGGGAGTGGGAGACCACCAGGTTGCCTGAAAAATGATTAACAGCCGGGCATGGTGGCACACATGTGTAATCCCAGCTACTTGGGAGGCTGAGGCAGAAGAACTGCTAAACCTGGGAGGCGGAGGTTGCAGTGAGCTGAGAGCAAGCGATTGCACTCCAGCCTGGGCGACAGAGCGAGACTCCATCTCAAAAAAGAAAAAAAAAGGTGAACAGACCCAGGTCAGAAATGGAGCCAGTCGACACTCCCAGGCTGTTCAATGTTGGGATCACACCTGTGAATAGCCACTGTTCTCCAGCCTGGGCAACATAGTGAGACCCCATCTCAAAAGAAAAAAAGAAAGAAAGAGAGAAAAAAAAGAAGGAAAGAAAGAAAAAGAAAACTACTAAGAAAACTACTAAATAGAGCTCAGTCTTCTCTTCTACCTTTCTTTTTTCTCCTCTTCCTCTGCAACACTACAAATCTCGTCCTTGTTAAATTTCCACAATTTATAAATACATGTTGGTATTTTAGTTTTTAACCACAAATGAGAGCATGATAGACACATCATATTGCAACTTACTTTGGTTAACAATGTATCATGGATATCTTTCAGTATCATTTCATATAGATCTTCCTCATTTCTTTAAACAGCTGTGTAGCAGTCCATTGTATGGCTGTACCATCCTTTATTTTACCAGTGCTTCATTGGTACACATTTATGTTGTTTCCAAATATACCTTTTTAAAACCAATGCTTCTATTAACACCATAGCCATGCACTTGGACAGCTATCATAGGACAAATTCCTATAAAAGCAATTGCTGTGTCAAAGACATGCACAATTTAATATCAGTTGATACATATTGCAAAACTGCTCTACGGAATGTTTATCTGATTTAATTCTTCCACTAACAGGTTAATCAAGACCTCTTCATGCTTGTCTGTTGCAATTTGTCAACCTGCTCTTTCTACAATTGCAATAAATACTAGTTTGCCACATTGGAAGAGATTATGTTAGTCAACAGATCCTAATGAATGAAGGGTTTCTTAATTAAAATAACCAGAAAGTCATTACTTGTAAATATATAAACAAGTCGATTATAGCAAGAGACTGAATACTTCTAATAAGCATGTGTGGATATTAAATTAACCATGGTTCACAAACCATCCATGGATGCATTGGATGCATGGTTGATTGGAAATAACCACTTCGCAGTGGTTACCCGATTCCTCTCTGCCAACTGCCAAATGGCATTCCTGTTTTTAAGACTGTTATGGTTTGACATAACTCATGTTATTTCCTAACACATGTATGTGTCAAGTAAAATCCTTTTTTCCTCTCGTGGGTATTTAAGAAATTAAAATACTTAATGGAGGATTAGGAAACGATCTCTTCTTTCTTTTTGATTCAGCAGATATTTGTTGAATATGTACAATATACTAGGAAGTTACCATGTTAATTGCTTCAGAGAATACATGGAAGAGTAAAACCTGATTCTTGCCCTCAAAGTGCTCAGAGAGGACAGACAGGAATATAGGATGAATATGAAAATAAATTTTAAAATGGCTATAAAACTGAGGCAGAAGGAGAAGAGTGCTTAAAGAGGAGCACAAAGAAACAATGATGGACACTCAAAAGAGAAAAAACACATCTGGTTAATGGAAAAATAAGGAAAGGCTTCATTGAAGGGATGCATTTAAGAAGGGATTTCAAGAACGAGTAGGACTTGTTCACTTAAGCACTTTCTTTTGGAATGTCCAAGGCTGCCAAGCTGTGGGAACGTGAGGCCACACAGAGAATCCACTTATAGATGCTTCTTTCAATGGCCCAGCAGAGCAGATCTTGCTAGTCAACCCAGCTCAGGTGCCAAACATGAGCAAAATTTCTAGCAGGGCAATTTCCAATGAGTGAAGACACCTCTGGACATTTCCAGCTTCGTCAATGAATCACCCCAGCCATTCAAGTTTTACCAGCTGAAGTCCCTGACATTGTAGAGCAGATATAAGTCATCTCTGCTATGACATGCCTGTATTTCTGACTCAAAAGATCCATGAGGATTAAAAAATTGTTTTATTTTAAAAAATGGATAGGATTCCACAGGTAAGCTGGAGATAGGGAGAACATTTCTAGCAAAAGAAACCACACAAGCTGAGGGGAAGCATGACTATACCCATAGAACGAAAAATAGTCCAGAATAGTTTAGGTGGACTGGCATCAAGGATTTGAGGAGGGGTAGAGTAAGAGATCAGACTGGATCTGAGAATAGAGAACACTACATGACAAGTGAATATACTCTATTATTTTTTTTTTGAGACCAAGTCTTACTCTGTCACCCAGGCTGGAGTGTAGTAGTACAATCTTGGCTCACTGCAACCTCCACCTTCCAGGTTCATGCGATTCTTCTGCCTCAGCTTCCCTAGTAGCTGAGATTACAGGCAATCACCACCATGCCCAGTTAATTTTTTTGTGTTTTTAGTAGAGGTGGGGTTTCATCACATTGGCCAGGCTGGTCTCGAACTCCTGACCTCGAGTGATCTGCCTGCCTTGGCCTCTTAATTACAGGTGTCAGCCACCATGCCCAGCAAATATGCTCTATTTGATAGGCAAGTGGAGTGTAGCCAAAGTTGAGCAACAGCCTGTTGTTTTTGAGGCAGGAAGAAAAACGTATTGTTGGGGCTCAGAACATGATGCCCACAATATTGCTCCTTGGCAATTGAGAAAAACACAGAAGCAAGAAGGTCAGTCTGATCTTCTCCCACCTTTCTCCCCTAAAGCATTGTCATAAATTCTCTGACCTACCTTGCTTGAAATTAGGTCACAAGACCCTTAATCCACAGGGATCCTGCCCTGTAACTAAAGGCCAAGAAGATTCTGAAGAAACAGGCCTTGCTAAGTTCCCCCCAGTATATTAACAGATCATACCCTCCTTTTGTCCAGTCATACTCTTGCATGACTGTTCATTCTTCATACATCCTAAGCATAAGAATAATTTTCTAGCCGAGCATGGTGGCTCATGACTGCAATCCCAGCACTTTGAGAGGCCAAGGCGGGTGGATTACCTGAGGTCGGTAGTTCAAGACCAGGCTGACCACAGGGAGAAACTTTGTCTCTACTAAATATACAAAATTAGTTGGGTGTGGTGGCGCATGCCCGTAATCCCAGCTACTTGGGAGGCTGAGGCAGGAGAATCGCTTGAACCTGGGAAGCAGAGACTGCAGTGAGCGGAGATTGCACCATTACACTTTAGCCTGGGCAACAAGAGCAAAACTCTGTCTCAAAAAATATATAAACAAATAAATAAAATAAAATAAATACAGTTTTCCTTGGGTGTTTTGATGTTCTTCTCCTTCTCATTCCCCTCCTCTTTCTTCTTCCTCTTCTCCTTCCCATTTCTCTCCTTCTCCTTCTTTTGCTTCTTCTCCTTCTACTTTTTTTGAAACAGTGTCTTGCTCTGTCACCTGGGCTGTGGTGCAGTGGCGTGATCACTGGTTACTGAAGCCTCAAACTCCTGGGACTCAAGCAATGCTCCTGCTTCAGCTTCCCAAAGTGCTGGGACTACAGGCACAAGCCACCACACCTGTCCATGTCTTCATTTCTGCAGTCTTCCATGTTATGTAAAATTTTGGTTAAATAAAATTTTTATGTTTTTCTCTTGTTAATGGGTCTTTTGTAATGAGGAAAATATATTACTTTTTTTCCCCTAACAATATTAATACATTTTTGGGGAAAATTAAATTTCATATTCTTTTTGCAATTCATTTTTTAAATTAATAAAAACTTCAGCCTGTCATTCATTTAAGGAATATTTGTTGAATGCCTCTATAAATTTAATTCATACTTTGAAATGTAGTGCATGCAAATAAATTAGAGACCTACTCTATTCAGAATTTATACATTTTATTTGACACAATTCAAATTAATAAATGTAGTAGGATATGTGTGTGCTTGTGCATATATGTATATATTATGTGGCTGTATGAAACACTTTTAGAACTTTTGCGCTAAAATTCAAAAACACGTAATACATAAAATAGCATCCTTGGAAATAATGATGTAATGAATTTGAAATTTGTCCCAGAATAGCAAATTTTCTCCTTAAGTTAAAAAAGTTCAGCTTCTGTTTATTAAGTATTTGCTATTTCAATGTGCCAGACACTGTGCTAAGTAATTTATATACACTATCTAATTTGAAACTCACAGCAACCTCAGGAGGTAGGTTAGGTACTATTAGCAGGAAAGTAAGGTCAGTCCTTTGAGTAATCTGCCCAGGGTTATCCAATTAGTAAGTTGGATTCAAACAAAAACAGAGTCCCAAAAAGGCATCCTGAGCCTCAGGTACTGTGCTCTTAACCACTTTTAATACTTAAAATCACAACATATCTTTGTGGGAAAGGACTTCAGAAGTATCTAAGCTAACTTAAACTAGAGAGACAGGTATTAGTAAAATGGTAGATAGATGCTAAAGACAACTTTGTCTCTTAAAAATTCCTCTGCATTGCTTAGTACACTTTACCAAGGAATACAGAGGAACTGTGGTCTCAAGAGTGTGGCATGTATAAACATTACTATTTCTTTTTTAAATTTTTAAATTTTAAATTTTTAATTTTTATTTAGGCTAGTCAAGTGAAGCAGTGGCAGTGGAAAAGCATTACTATTTCTATTACTGCCCTCCTTTTGGTCCCATAGGTAGACAATGGGGAGTGTCACATCAGAAAAGGAAAACAGATTCCCCAGCCTTCTGGCCAGAGGACTGAGAAGGAGGGCCCCAGAGAGCCAGAAAATTGTCAAGGAGATCACCAAGAGGACGGAGCTCAAGGTAAAGATCCTGTAAAGTGGTTTGTGAACTACTGAGCACATCTCTGAGTTGCAAATCAAAGACTTTAAGAGCTAAACTATGGGCTAGACCATTGCCTGGTCACACACAGACTGACCATTAGTAGTGTATATGCAGGACAGACCAAATAACACTATGAACACTCTGAAAATTTAACTGACACTGGAACAACAACCACAGACATTTGGTTGGAACTTCAGCCTAAACCTAACGAGGTCTCTTACCTTCTAAAGTGAACAACAACAACAAAACACAGAGGGAATGTGGGAGCAAGATATCTGCATAGGGGCCTACACCATCCGTCCTCCCCAAGGAAAACACGAAATTTTGACAACTAACTACACATGGAAAGCACCATTATAAAAACCAAAAATTAGGTGACCAATCACAGTACCTAGTTTTCACTTCATATCGCTGAAAGAGACATTGAAGAGGCCAGGAAAGACAGTCTTGAATTGCCAATGTCACCCCTCCCCTATCCTGTGGCAGCAACCCTGTGGCATGAACAATCTGTGTACTTGGGAAAGGGAGACCACAGCGATTGTGAGGCTTTGCATTGAACTCAGTGGTGCCCTGTCACAGCAGAAAGTAGAACCAAGCAGTATTAGTTCACATCTGCCCACAGAGGGAGAATTTGGACTGGCCCTAGACAGTGGGGAGTCACCTATCCCAGTGGTCAGAGCTTCAGTTCTGGCAAAACTTGCCAGTGTGGTCTGGAATGCTCTAGGGCCCTACGTGAATGTGAAGGGCAGTCTAGTCTACAAAGACTCCAAGTCCTAGTCCTGAGCTGGGCTGAGAGCCAGTGGATTGTGGTGGTGGGGGCATGCAACCTACTGAGACAGTTGGAGCAGCTAAGGTAGTGTTTGTGCCATCCCTCCCCTGGCAACAGCCATATGGAAAAATCTCTGCTTGGGAGACAGAGAGCACAGCAACTGGGGGACTTTGCATTGAACTCAGTGCGGCCCAATTACAGCTGAGACCTGGCAGGATTCATCACCTTCTAACTTCAGAGCCCCTGAGCTCTGAATAACCAATAGCAATACCCAGGTAATATCCCATGGGTGTTGAGCTCTGAGAAATGCTGGCTTCAGGTCTGACCCAGCACATTCCTAGCTGTGCTGGCTGCAGTGAAACACTCCTTTTATTTGAGAAAAGCAGGGGGTAAAGTAAAGGGGACTCCATCTTGCACCTTAGATACTAGCTCAGCCACAGTAGGGTAGAGCAGCAAGTAGGCTCTTGGGGTCTCTGAGTCCATGTTTAGACACTTGGTCAGCATTTGTGGACCTGGCCTGGGTCAGAAGGGAAGCCACTACTCTGAAGGGTGAGTCCCAACCTGGCAGCATTCATCACCAGCTGACTTAAGAGCCCTGGGGCTTTAAGTGAATATTGGCAGTAGCCTGGCAGAACCCCTGTGTGTTTCTGGTGGTGCTGACCACAAGGAGAGGCTCCTCTGCCTGTGGAAAGGGAAAGAAAGAATGGGAAGGACCTTGTCTTGTGGTTTGAGTGCCAGCTTAACTGCAGTAGAATAGAACACCAAGCAAATTTCTAAAGTTTTTACTTCAATCCTTGGCTCCCAGACAGCATCTCTGGACCTATCTGGGGCCCAGAGGAACTCACTGCCCTGAAGGAAGGGATACAGACATGGTAGGCTTTGCCCCCATCTGATCTTACAACCCTAGGGCCTTGAGTGAACTTAGGTGGTAGCCAGGTAGTGGTTATAGTGCAGTCCCAGTGGTGGTGGCCACAGGGTTGTTTGTATCCTCTCACCTCCAGTTCCACGAGGCCCAGCACAGAGAGATGTTTGGGAGAAAGTAAGGGAAAAGAACAAGTGTCTCTGCCTGGTAATCCAGGAATTATTTTGGACATTATCCAATATCACCAAGGCAGCCTATATGAGTCAACCCAAGAACTAGAGTTATTGGAACTGGGCCCAATTTGCTTAGTAGAATACCTGGAAAGCCTTCCAAAGGACAGTCACAAACAAGCCCAAAGACTACAATAAATGCCTAACTCTTCAGTGCCCAAACACTGTCGAACATCTGTATGCATTAAGACCACCCAGGAAAACATGACCTCACCAAACAAAGCTAGTAAGGCACCAGTGAGCAATTCTGGAGAAACAAGAGATATGTGACCGTTCAGACAGATAATTCAAAATACCCATTTTGAAGAAACTCAAAGAAATTCAAGATAACACAGAGAAGGAATTTAGACTTCTATCAGATAAATTTAACAAAGATTAAAATATTTAAAAAGGGCCATGTATGGTGGCTCACGCCTGTAATCCCAGCACTTTGGGCGGCCGAGGCAGGCAGATCCCTTGAGGTCAGGAGTTCAAGACCAGCCTGGCCAACATGGCGAAACCCTGTCTCTACAAAATATACAAAAATTAGCCAGGTGTGGTGGCACACACCTGTAGTTCCAGCTATTTGGGAGGCTGAGGCAGGAGAATCACTTGAACTCAGGAGGTGGAGGTTGCAGTGAGCCAAGAGCACACCACTGCACTCCAGCCTGGGTGATAGAGTGAGACTCTATCTCAAAAAAATAAAAAAATAAAATTATAAAATAAAAAGTATCAAGCAGAAATTCTAGAGTAGAAAAATGTAATTGACGCACTGAAGAATGCATCAGACTCTTTTAATGGCAGAATTGATCTAGCAGAAGAAAGAATTAGCTTGAAGACAGGTTATTTGAAAATACACAGTCAGAGGAGACATAAGAAAAAAAGAAGAAAAAACAATGACGCAAGGCCTACAAGTTCTAGAAAATGGCCCCAAAAGGGCAAATTTAAGAGTAATTGTCCTTACATAGGAGATAGGGGTAGACAGTTTATTCAAAAGGATAACATTGAGAACTTATCAAACCTACAGAAAGATACCAGCATTCAAGTGCAAGAAGTTTATAGAACACCAAGCAGATTTAACCCCAAGAAGACAACTAAAGACATTTAATAATCAAACTCCCAAAGGCTAAGGATAAAGAAAGGATCCTAAAAGCAGCAGGAGAAAAGAAACAAATAACATACAATGGATCTCCAACATGTCTGGTAGCAGACTTTTCAGTGGAAACCTTACGGGCCAGGAGTGAGTGACATGACGTATTTAAAGTACTGAATGAAACAATTTTTACCCTGCAGTAGTATATCTAGAGAAAATATCCTTTAAGCTTGAAGAAACAGAGACTTTCCCAGACAAACAAAAGCTGAGATATTTCATCAACACCAGACTTGTCCTGCCAGAAATGCTAAAGGGAGTTCTCAAATCTTCTTTTTTTTTTTTTTTTTTTTTGAGACAGAATCTAGCTCTGTCACCCAGGCTGGAGTGCAGTGGCACGATCTCGGCTCACTGTAAGCTCTGCCTCCCGGGTTCAAGCAATTCTCCTGCCTCAGCCTCCTCAGTAGCTGGGATTACAGGCACTGCCACCACGCCCAGCTAATTTTTATATTTTTAGTAGAGACAAGGTTTCACTGTGTTGGCCAGGCTGATATCAAACTCCTGACCTCATGATCCACCCTTCTCGGCCTCCCAAAGTACTGGAATTGCAAATATGAGCCACCACCCCCAGCTTGGGAGTTCTCCAATCTTAAAAAGGACATTAATGAGCGATAATAAATCATCTGAAGGTACAAAACTTACTGGTAATAATAGTAAGTACACACAAACACACAAACCACAGAATATAACACTGTAATTATTGGGGTATAAAATACTCTCTTTCTTTTTCTTTTTTTTTTTTTTTTTTTGAGACAGGACCTTGCTCTGTCGCCCCGGGTGGAGTGCAATGGTGTATCTCGACTCACTGTAACTTTTACCTCCCAGGTTCAAGCGATTCTCCCATCTCAGCCTGCCAGGTAGCTGGGACTACAGGTGCACACCACCAAGCCTGGCTAGATTTTAGTAGAGATGAGCTTTCACCATGTTGGCCAGGCTGGTCTTGAACTCCTGACATCAAGTGATCTGCCTGCCTTGGCCTCCCAGAGTCCTGGGATTACAGGTGTAAGCCACTGTGCCTGGCCCTAAAATATTCTTAAGTAGAAAGACTAAATGATGGGCTAATAAAAAATAATGACTACGACAACCTTTCAAGACATAGACAGTATAATAAGATATAAAGAAAACAATAAAAAGTTAAAAAGCAGGTGGAATGAAGTTAAGATGTAGAGTTTTCATTGGTTTTCTTTTTGCTTGTTTATTTATGCAATCAGTGTTAAGCTGTTGTCAGTTTAAAACATGTAAACTCATAAGCCTCATGGTAACCTCAAATTGAAAAACATACAATGGATACACAAAAAATAAAAAGCAAGAAATTAAACCATATCACCAGAGAAAATCACCTTCACTAAAAGGAAGTCAGGGAGAAAGGAAAGAAGAAAGAGAAGACAAAAAAAAAAAAAAAAAAAAAAAAAAAAAAAAAAAAACCAGAAAACAAATAACAAAATGGTGAGAATAAGTCCTTATTCTCAATACAACATTTACTGGAAATGTTTACTGGAATAACAACATTTACTGGAAATGAGCTAAACCTAAACTCTCCAATCAAAAGACATAGAGTAGCTAAGCGGATAAAACAACAAGAGGCAATAATCTCTTGCTTACAAGAAACACATTTCACCTCTAAAGATACACATAGACTGAAGATAAAGGAATGGAAAAAATGTTTCATGCCAATGGAAACAAAAAAAATAGCAGAAGTTAATAAACAATAAAGATTAGAGCAGAAACAATTTATAATGAAGAAACCAATATAAAACATCAATGAAATGAAAAGTTGTTTTTTTAAAAGATAATTAAAATTGATAAACCTTTAGCCATACCAAGAAAAAAAAAGACAGAATACCCAAATAACATAAGAGATGAGAAACATGACATTATGACCGATACTGCAGACATTCAAAGGATTATTAGTGGCTACTATGAGCAACTATATGCCAACAAGTTGGAAAATCTAGAGGAAAAGGATACATTCCCAGATACATACAACTTACCGAGACTGAACCATGAAGAAATCCAAAACCTGAACATAACAAGTAATGAGATTGAAGCCATAATGAAAATTATCTCAGTAAAGGAAAGCACAGGAATTGATGGCTTCACTGCTGAATTCTACCCAACATTTAAAGAAGAACTAATACCAGTTCTACTCAAACTTCTGAAGAAATGCATGAGAAGGGAATTGTTCCAAACTCATTCTTCAAGGCCAGCATTACCTTGATACTAAAACCAGACAAAGACTCATCCAAAAAAGAAAACTATAGGCCAATATCTCTGATGGATATTGATGCAAAAATCCTCAACAAAATACTAGTAAATTAAATTCAACAATACATTAAAAAGATCACTTATCATGACCAAGTGGGATCTATCTCTGTGATATGGGGATGGCTCAACATATGGAAATCAATCAATGTGATACATCATATTAACAGAATGAAGGACAAATCCATATGATCATTTCCATTGATGATGGAAAAGCATTTGATAAAATTAAACATCCTGTCATGATAAAACCCTCAAAAACCTGGGTATATACTCGGGGGTGCTGAGGTAGGAGAATAGCTTGACCCTGGGAGGTGGAGGTTGTGGTGAGCCAAGATTGCACCACTGCACCCCAGCCTGGGTGATAGAGTGAGACTCCATCTCAAATTGAAAATAAACAAACAAAATGGGTGTAGATTGAACATATATCAATATAATAAAACCATAAAAAACAGATCCACAGCTTGTATATCATACTAAATGAGGAAAAACCTTTAAGATCTGAAACACCAGAAGGATATCCACTTTCCCCCCTATTATTCAACATAGTTTTAGTGTCCTAGATAGAGTAATCAGACAAGAGAAGAAAATAAAAGTCATAAAATTTGGAAAGGTAAAAGTCAAGTTATCTTTGATATGAATTTATATTTGGAAAATCCTGAAGACTTCACCAAAAAACAGAAGTGATAAACAAATTCAGTAAAGTTGTGGAATATACAATATCAACATACCAATATCAGGAGGATTTCTATGTGCCAACATCAAGCAATTTGAAAAAGAAATTTTAAAAAATCTCATTTACAGTAGCCACATGTAAAACCAAAGGAATTAGCTTAACTAAAAAAGTGAAAGATTTCTACAAGGAAAACTATAAAACACTGATGAAAGAAATTGAAGAGGTCATAAAAAATGGAAAGATAGTCCATGTTCATAAATTGGAAGAATCAATATTGTTAAAATGTCCATACTACTGAAAGTAATCTACAAGTTCAATGCAATCTTTATCAAAATACCAATGACATTTTTTTTTTTTAAGATGGAATCTGGCTCTGTTACCCAGGCTGGAGAGCAGTGGTGTCGATCTTGGCTCACTGCAACCTCCGCCTCCTGGGTTCAAGCGGTTTTCTACCTCAGCCTCCCAAGAAGCTGAGATTACAGGCACCCGCCATCAAGCCCCGCTAATTTTTTTTTTGTATTTTTGGTAGAGACAGGATCTCACCATCTTGGCCAGGTTGGTCTTGAACTCATAACATCATGATCCATCCACCTTGGCCTCTGAAAGTGCTGGGATTACGGGTGTGAGCCACTGTGCCCGTCCACCCATGACATTCTTTACAGAAATAGAAGAGACAATCCTAAAATAATATAGAACCACAAAAGACCCAGAATAGCCAAAGGTATTCTAAGCAAAAAGAACAAAACTGGAAGAATCACATTACCTGACTTCAAATTAGACTATAGAGCTATTGTAACCAAGAAAGCATGGTACTGGCATAGAAACTGACACACAGACTAATGGAACAGAATAGAGAATCCAGAAACAAATCCACACAAGTACAGTGAACTCATTTTCAACAAAGGTGCCAAGAACATACTTGAACAAGAGAGCAAGGATAGTCTCTTCAATAAATGATGCTGGAAAACTGGATATCCAGTTTGATATCCAGATGAACCTTGACCCCTATCTCTTGCCATATACAAACATCAAATCTAAATGAATTAAAGACTTACATTTATGATGTTTAACTATTAAAATGCTACAAGAAAACATTGGGGTAAGTTTCTAGGACATTGGTCTGTGCAAAAATTTATTGAGTAATACCCCCATGAGTGCAGATAACTAAAGCAAAAATAGACAAATGGGATCACATCAAGTTAAAAAGCTTCTACACAGCGATGGAAACAATCAACAAAGTGAAGAGACTACCCACAAATGTGAGAGAAAATGTTTGTAAAATACCCATCCAACAAGAGATTGATAATCAGAATATATAAGGAACTCAAACAGTTCTATAGGAAATTTTCTAATTTTCCTATTAAGAAATGGGCAAAAGATTTAAACAGACGTTTCTGAAAACTAGACATACAAATTCCAAATAGGCATATGAGAGGTTGCCCAACATCACTGGTCATCAGAGAAGTGCAAAAGAAAACTACAACGAGATATCATCTCACTCCAGTCAAAATGGCTTTTATCCAAAAGATAGGCAATGACAAGTACTGGAGAGAATGTGAAGAAAAGGGAACTCTGGTACGCTGTTAGTAGGAATGTAAATTAGTACAGCCACTATGGAGAACAGTTTAGAGGTTTCTCAAAAAACTAAAAATAGAGCTACTATATGATCCAGCAATTCCAGCCCTAGTTATATACCCCCAAGAAAGGAAATCAGAATATCAAAGAAACACATGCACTCCCATGTTTGTTTCAGAACTATTCACAATAGCCAAGGTTTGGAAGCAACCTAAGTGTCCATCAACTGATGATTAGATAAAGGAAATGTGGTACATATACAAAATGGCATTCTATGCAGCCGTAAAAAAGTGAGACCCTGTCATTTGCAATAACATGTATGGAATTGGAGGTCATCATGTTAAGTGAAGTAGGACAGAGAAAGACAAACTTCACATGTTGTTAGTTATCTGTGGGATTCAAAAATCAAAACAATTGAACTCATGGAGATAGAGAGGAGAAGAATGGTTACAAGAGGCTAGGAAGGTTAGGGGGTGGGGGAGGTGGACAGGAAGTGGGGATTGTTAATGCATACAAAAATATAGTTAGAAAGAATGAATAAAAGCTAGTATTTGATAGCACAACAGGAGTATGCTAGTCAATTTAATTGTACATTTAAAAATAAGCAGAAGAGTTTAGTTGGATTATTTGTAACACAAAGGATAAATGCTTGAGGGGATAGTTATCCCATTTTCCATGATGTGATTATTATGTATTTCATGCCAGTATCAAAATATTTCATGTACCCCATAAATATATGCCCCTACTATCTACCTGCAAAAAATTTAAAAATAACAGTAATTTAGAAAAACAAACTTGTTAATATGCAGGTTAAGAAGTGAAAAAATAAAACACACACACACATACACACACGCACACACACACACACACATATGCACACAAATACAACAGTTTCCTTAGAAATCAAAGGTGACCTAGAGTCTCACAATATATTTAGAATGTACAGGGTGCAATTCAAAATGACTTAGCATATAAAAAATTAAGAATTTCAACTTGCAAGTGAAAAAAAACCAAAATAACCATCAGCCCTAAGGTGATACAGATTTTAGAATTTTGACAAATACTTTGATGCATCTATTAGAACCATTGTCTAATAAATACAAGCAAATACTCTGTCTTCCTCTCTTTGTCTGCCTTTTCTTGTTTAATTATGCAGTTTATATGATTCCCTTATCTTCCCTCTCTTAGCATATCAATTATATATGTATATCTTTTACCTTTTACATTGGTTGTCCTACAGTTTGCAATACACATTTACAGCTAATTCAGTTTCAAATAATACTGGACCACTTCACAGGTAGTACTAGTGTCTTATAACAGAGTGTGTTAGTTTCTGAAGCTGCTATAACAAAGTACCTTAGACTGGTAATTTATTTATTTACTTACTTATTTAATTTATTTATTTGTTGAGACAAATTCTCTGTTGCCCACACTGTAGTGCAGTGGTGCAATTATGCCTCACTGCAGCCTCAACCTCCTAGGTTCAAGTGATTCTCCCTTCTCAGCCTCCTGAGTAGCTGGGATGACAGACACATGCCACCATGCCTGGCTAATTTTCTTTTTATTGTAGAGACGTAGTCTCGCTATGTTGCCCAGATTAGTCTATAATTCCTGGGCTCAAGCATTCCTCCTGCCTTGCCCTCCTAAAGGGTTGGCAATACAGACATGAGGCATCCCGCCTGGCCAGACTGGTAATTTATATGAAAATTTATCTCTTGCAGTTATAGAGGCTGGGAAGTGCAACATCAAAGTGCCAGTGTATTCAGTGACTGGTAAGAACTCATTTCTCAGAGATGGCACCTTCTGGCTGTGTCATCCAGCACAAAGGCAAAAGGGCTTCCTCAAGCTTTCTTCTCCTTCTTCTTTTTTCTTTTTCTAGACAGGGTATCACTCTGTCACCCAAGCAGTGGTTTGTAGTTCTCCTTGAGGAGGTCCTTTACATTCCTTGTTAGTTGTATTCCTCCCTATTTTTTATATATCCATCATTGATCACAGGAAGCACCTTGGGGCAATGCAGCTGTTCTCAAACTTTCTGGTCTCAGGACCACTTTACACTTAAAAATTGTCAAAAACCTAGGAGAACTTTGGTTCTTGTGGGTTATATCAGTTGATATTTCTGATATTGGAAATTAAAACTGAGAAAAATTTGAAGTATTGATAATTATAATATTAAATATAATATGTATAATTATAATTAATAATTATAATACTTATAATTAGTATATTTTATTAGTCATCATATGTAGTATAAATATAATTATAAACTGTTACATGTTAACAATATTACATATTTTAATAAAAAATATGTTTTTGAAAGCAAAAAATAATTTAATCAGATAAGTGGCATTGTTTTATATATTTGCAGATCTCTTTAATGTCCAGTTTAATACAAGGCAGCTGTATTCTCATAACTGCTTCTGCAATAAATGGTTTGGTTGAAGTATAGGAAGATAATGTAGCCTAACACAGATATGAAGTTGGAAAGGAAGGAGTGTTTTGTTAGCCTTCCAGGTAATGATGAACATTTTTCTTTGATGCTACACCAAGAGGCTGGGCGGGGTGGCTCACGCCTGTATTCTCAGCACTTTGGGAGGCTGAGGCGGGTGGATCACTTGAGGTCGGGAGTTTGAGACCTGCCTAACCAAAATGGAAAAACCCCATCTCTACTAAAAATACAAAATTAGCTGGGCATGGTGGTACATGCCTGTAATCCCAGCTACTTGGGAGGCTTAGGCAGGAGAATCGCTTGAACCCTGGAAGCAGAGGTTGCAGTGAGCCGATATCACGCCATTCCACTCCAGCCTGGGCAACAAGAGTGAAACTCCATAAAAAAAAAAAAAAAAAAATGAATAAAAGAAAAAGAAAAACATTAAAATTGCTGCTAAGCAAAAGTTTAGAAGTTTATATTATGTTGTAATGATAAATAAAAATCAAATCAATAAACTAATGGAAAAATGACTAAACACAAGACTATCAATATACAATATTTCTTTTTATTTCTTTGTTTATTTTCCTTCCTTCCTTCCTTCTTGCCTTCTTCCCTTTCTTTTTTTTTTTTTTGACAGGGTCTTGCGCTGTTGCCCAGGCTGGAATGCAGTGAGCTGCAACCTCCCCCACGGTTCAAGTGATTCCCCTGCCTCAGCCTCCCAAGCAGCTGGGATTACAGGCATGCGCCAACACACCCAGCTATTATTTTTGTATTTTTAGTAGAGATGGGATTTCACCATGTTGGCCAGACTGGTCTGGAACTCCTGGCCTCGAATGTTCCACCCACCTAGGCCTCCCAAAGTGCTGGGATTACAGGTGTGAGCCACCACGCTTGGCCAATATACAATATTTCATATCAGTGTGAATTCTCTCTTCATCCTTCTATAAATTGGAGTAATTAAAAAAAGGATTTTAACTTTTAGGACTCTGTCATCTATATGTATATATTTAATTGGGCATACAGATATTTTAGTCTTGGCATTAAATTCCATTATCAAAAAAAGCCTTTACAACAACACTCCTTATATAACAATACTTTTTTTAAATGTCTAATACCTAGCCAGTGATCCACTTATTTCCAGAAATGTTTGATGCAAAAAAATTCTGGTCTGGCTAACACACTTGGCTTGTGCTGTTGTGCCATAGGTTTTGCACATCCCACTCTCAAAATTCTAGTTTTATTGCAAGAGATCAACCATTCCCATTTCCTTTGTGCATCCAATTTGTGCAGTGCTTGAATATCCAATTGACTTAGCTGTATAATAATTTTCTGGAGGTATTTGAGGAAGATATAAGCTCCGTTTCTATTAGAATTTGGATTTGATCATATGTCTTTAGAACACATAAGCAGGCCTTGAGGAACATTATAGATGGAAAGAAAGAGCAGATAAGAGAAAATACTTGTTTAAAGAGACTATTTCAGTAAGACAAGTTGAAGTGAAAAGACATGGACAAAGCTGGGAAGGCAGTTAAAAAGAAGGAGAGAGAATTGTAGAATTGTATAGGAATCATTTTGGAAGTAGGCCATAGTATAGGAGAAGAAAAGGAGTTAAATTTGAGAACATGCTGTAATGACTATTAAAGAAGAAGAAATTTGTTCCCAATGTTGTGTTTATGTTTATTATTTTTAGGTAACCTCATGTTTCTTATAGAATGATTGAAAAGCCTGTCTTTAATCATATATTTGATTTCTACTCAAAAGCTAAGATAGTACTTTTTATTAGCACAGTTATAATTTCTGTAAATATAGATTAAAGCCAACTCCATTCATTTTATCTTGTAAATATGCCTACATCTTCCAAATACATTCTATTCATTAAGAGATTAAACAGTGATTCAGAATATGTCTGGATATCTATATAGCAAAATTAATCAGTTTAGTTGCAAACTTTGGTATGTGATGTACTCATGCAGTGTAATATTTTCTGTTTTTTTCCTACAGATATATACATAGAAAACGGTTTTTTCCTTACTATGCTTTTGAAAACGAACTGTGTTAGTTGTGAATGCAGCATTGTAGAAGGATTGTTTTCGAAAGTTCTGGAATAAAACCTCTTAAATTACTTATTTTTGCACTTCTGTCTCAGCACTATTACAGAGGTCTGAATTGGATGGCAGTGTTGTTAATGCCAGAGCAGTGTATGGCTGGAGCTGCTGCTCTAATAATCTGGCAGAATGGGAAGAAACATGTTTTTGGTGGCAAAATTAACCCATGCTTCTGAATACCAAGCACTTGTGTACTCTGGCTGGGTGGGCTTATAAATGGTACCCAAAGAGGGACTGGATTTCAATTATGCTGATACAAGACATGGGTTAACCTGGTTATACTCAGCCTCCTGCTGATCATGGGGTTCAGGGGTGAGTTGTGGTGGTACTTTCTTTAGTTAACTTCCATTTATTGAGTTATTACTATTTGCCAGATGCTGTACTAAATACTTTACAGGCATAATTTTATTTGAGATTTACAGCAACTATATAACAGGTACTGTAATTATCTCATTAATAGAGGTTAAGTGATTTAAAATAACTTTTCAATGATAACACAACTGGAAAGGTACAAATCTGAGATTCAAACTCAAGTTAGTTTGACTCTGAAATCTATCTTCTTAATCTTTACACAAGATGTCTCTCCAGGTGTTTATTAACATGGCTAGGCTTAGGAAAACCTACTTTAAAAGGCCATAGCTAGAGAAGTGAGGCCCAATTAGTAGAGAATGCAGTTATTAAAATAAGATCCATAAGATCCATTAAATATTCTTCAAGATTCAGTCCTATGTTGCCTTCTTACTTTTACCCTTTGTCTTATCAAGCTTATCTAGCCCCTGGGGCTCAATAACATCTATGTACCCATGAAATCTTAAACTGAAAATCGAATCCAGACCCTCTCCTCAAAGTTTCAGGCCCAAATAGCTTATCTCCTAGCCTTCTGTGCATTTTGTGTACATTGTTAAATTTGCCTGTCCTTAAGATTGCAGCTTAATTATCTCTTTCTCAGGAATGTCTTCTCTGGTACATTTCTACCCTCCCACCATCCCTGGCCTACATCAGGCTCTTTTGTTATATTCCTTTGTTTTTATTCCTTTTCTTCCAAGTACTCATGTAGGTTTGATGATTGTTTAATGTCTGTTTCTCCCACTAGACAGTATACTCATCAAGGACAGTGACTTTGCCTGTTTTGCCCATCATTAAGTTCTCAGTGCCCAGCATGGCATACACATACGATAGTAGGTACTCAGTGAATACTAATTTAATAGATGAATAGGTGAATAGAAGAATAATGCAGAAAAGTATTCAGAAAAATGAAGATAGATTTATCAAGTCAAGATCATTCCTTTCTTTCTTTCCTCTCTCTTCCTCCCTTGTCTCTGGTTACAAACAAATACATTAATAAGGGACATTTTTGAGATGATCTGCAATAGGCAACATAGTCCTGGATTTTGACATTGGAGTATGCTACTTTGCTAATCATGAGGTGGAAAGCCATAGTGTTCCTTAGAGACTTTGGTATAAGATTTTGGGTGCCTTTGGCATAAAGATTGGAAACTATGGCTATAAGTCTAATTGAAATGATAATAGTGATGATGATCATGGTGGAAATTATCATAATAATATAAGATATGATTGTAATTATGGTGATTGTGATTTACAGAGGAAGAAAGTGAAGCTCAGAGAAATTAAGTGACTTGCAATATGGTCACATAGTTAGAATTTGTGGTGTGCTGGAGCTGGCTTGAAATAGCTGCTGAGAGCCAATTGTTAAATATTAAAGAATTTTGTGAGCTGGTTAACACCATGTTGTGAACTTGGAATCAGCATGGTGGATCTACTTAAACTGTGGAAAATCCACCCCCCCCCATCTGTTTACCAGCACAACACTGGCTATATTGGTCTAATTTAACCATTATGCTTTGTTATCTCTATATTAACCACTATGCCTAATTATCTCCTCGCTTATTTTAGTCTTATGTTCCTCCGAATTTTCTGACTCTAGCCACCTACCAAAAATATCGCTAAATGATAAGAGGACTGAGAAAACTAGTAGAAATTAGAAATTAGAAAACTAGTAGAAATGAGATTAATGAATGTTGGGTGGAGGTAGCTGCATCCCACAGGGGATTCTTCTAAGTTTGGGAATGAGTAGTGAGCAGAAATGTGTGTGTGTGTATGTGTGTGTGCTTACACACATGCATTCTAGGGTAGGGGAAGAACAGTATTTCATTATTTCATACATATCTCCTTGTAAAAAAATTACGGTTTCTTTTTCTTGCCTCCTCCACTTTCTTGTCCATACAGCTCATCTCTCCATTGCTCTTCTTTATCCTTTGTCTTAAACAATGTTATTTTTAGGGTCACATAAAGGAACTAAACAAATGTCACTGCTGCAGAAACCATTCTCTTTGTTTATGCAGATTCTGTTCTAGTCACCTTCATATGGTCAGTATCAGCTCCTATTGCTATAGCACATAATCTACAGCATTTCTTGATTAAAGAAAATAAAAAAAGAAATTAAAAATGAAAGAAAATATGAAAATAAAAGAAAATATTTGAAAATGAGAATGTTGGTATTTTGCCACTAATATAAAAGGGATTCCATATGGAACAACTCATCAAGTCATAGAGATTCATTTGTTATAGAATGATTACTAAATTCAATAGAAATGCTATTTCATAAAAAGCCATTTCCTTTATTCTGCTGAAACATATGGAATAATTTGGATCAGTTGATTCACATCTGAAAGAGGTTGATGTGGAAAAAAGCCCTATCTACTTATCCATATAATGCAGTAGTCCCTTAACAACATTTTTTATTATATATATGGATATAGTAGTAGGAAGAAAAATCTAACATTTATTAAGTACTGCTACGTGCCAAACACTGGGCTGGGTGCTTTTATTTCTATGAAATAGGCGTTCATTTAATCTCTCATTTTACAGATGAATAAACTGAGTCTGACATTAAGGAATTTGCCAAGGTAGTAAATGGTGGAGACATGACTTTTGAACTTGAGCAATCTGCCTCTGGAACCTTGCTTCTTCACTGCTACATCTCTCACCTCCTATTTCTGTGGTTCATTCCTTTTAAAGGCTTAAGTCTTTCATTTACATTATTTCATTTATTCTCATTTTTTCCTTTGGGATGTTTCTTCATTCCCATTTCATGCATAGGGAAAGTTTGCCAAAAGTTTTTTAAATGAATTGCCTCCATGGTTAATTGTTAACATGCCTGACACACCCTTCTGCTGCTGCCTTCTGAAAGACAGACTTTGAATTCCCTTGAGAATTGAGTAGATAGGCTAAGAAGATGCATCTATACATGTGGCTTCCTAAGGGAGATAGTCTTCTTACTTTCTAGTCATGTCGTATCTGTTGTCATTTTCCATGTTGCACACAGCACCACAATCTCTTACTTGATGCTACTTTGAAAATGAAAGTGTTCTTAGCTATATGAACATTGTTATCAGACATCTTGTTTCTGTTTAGTATCAATTTCAAGCAAATATGCTATTCCCTAGTTGTGCCCAAAGAAAAATATTTTATTGCATATTCTTTTGGGAATTGACACGGCTGCATGTACATTTTCAGTTACTTTACTCTCTCCTTTAGAATGGCTCTGTAGACTTTGGGAGATGCCCTGTCTTTCCCTCCTAGGTAATTGATGTTTTTCAGTAAACTTACTTGAGAGTATTATATTCTTGTGCACCTGTCCTACTGAAATTTCCTTAACCTCTTCCTCTCTACTTCCTCATCCTGGCAAACATATGGAGGCACACATACATTCACATTTGATATAGTCTTTGTGTGTGTGTGAGAGAAAGAGAGAGTGAGAGAGAGAGAGTGAGAGAGAGACTATTCTGTGAATGAGCTGTTCACTGATGGTTGATTAGCCAACCTTGTATTTCTGTCATGCTACTGTTTTGTTTATCCAACACAATAAATGAGAAAAGATCTCTTTTTTTTAGGTTTACTTAAAGATAGATGGAAAAAGCCTTTCTACAATCAAAAATAGTTCTCGGAGGTATATGCTTTTCAATTACTATGTCGTTTTTCAGAATGTGAGGGAAATATCTAATGCTGGCTCAACTTTATATTGGCTCTAGTCTACATTGTATAATCTCACATCTTCCCTGAACCTTGATGTATTTTTTTTTTTGAGATAGGGTCTCACTTTGTCATCCAAGCTGTAGTGCAGTAGTGCAATCACTGATCACTGCAACCTCTGCCTCCCAGGCTCAAGTGATCCTCCCTCAGCCTCCTGAGTAGCTGGGACTACAGGTGCATGCCACCACACCCAGCTAATTTTTGTATTTTTTGTAGAGATGGGGTTTCACCATGATGCCTAGGCTGGTCTCAAACTCCTGGGCTCAAGGGACCTACCCGCCTTGGCCTCACAAAGTGCTAGGATTACAGGTGTGAGCCACTGTATTTTTAATTGCATCAAAGTGATGGAAAAAATAATATTAAACATCATCAGAAGCATAATGCTAGTGCTAGAATGGCACATGATAGGGTGTGGAACATGCTGTCCAAGTATGGCACCTTGGCATTTGAAAGAATAACAAGATCAGGAAGGTCACTCTCACATTTACCTCACCCCCTTTCCCTTGAAGCAGGTTATCAAACCTAGCTGACCTTCCCTGAATTAAGTCATGAAGCTCATTCCAGAGGTGCCCCACTGAAATTCAGAGGAAACAAATGCCCTTGTCTCTGAGGACACAGGGACACAGGGAGGAATCTGAACAAACAGGCCTTGCTGGCTTCCCTCCAGTTGATTACCATTGTATCATATCCCTTTTGTGCAATTGGACTTCTGCACAACCATCCATCCCTTATCAAACATAAACATGGGGATGCACAAGCTTTCCTGTTTCTTTGGGTTTTCATTTCTGAGGCTCCCATGTCATGCCAAACTTATATAACACCTACATTTTTATGCTTTTCTCTTTTATTATAGGTGCATAAGCCAGAAATCTTGTGATGGATGAGGAAAATCTATTGCTTTTTCTCCTCTGCACATGAGAATTATATTCTCTGCTTTCCACAATTTGCTAATTTGTTCACTCACTCATTTATTCATTCATTAGATATTTATTCAGTATTTATTATGTGCAAAGGCATGTGTAAACCCTGAGGAATATGCAAAAATGCATAATGCAAAAATCAAATGATGCGCATTAAAAAATAGACCAGAATGTACCGCAACACATCAATTGAATCTATATTATTAATAAACTTTTATTCTTGGGCTTATGAAATCATAATTGTCAAACTGAAAGCAGGAGTCTTTTTCTTATTTTATCAATTGCACATAAGAAAAAAGTAATTGAGAGAAATGTTTCTGGCATAGGAACTTTTAAATGGCACAGCACAATTAAATTGTACTGGGTACATAACCAATTATATTGTGGGTGTTTATTTTAGGGACTAATATGTGTATATATATTCCGTGTTGTCCACGTACAGTGCCAGAACAATATATTTCTTACTATATTCATTTTATCTCGTTGCTCTACATTCCAGTGTTTGAAGAATTAATCCTCTCACTGTTGAAGTCTTCAACACCATCATCATATTATGAACATAATCACTAGCCGCTGCTGCAAGTGCAGTCGTTTCTGACAAGCTCAGCCCCTTCCTCTTTGTCGGTAGAGCCCCTCTTTTGTTTTGATGTACTCTCTCTCAGACGCTCAGGCAAAGTGACACCTTCCTCAGCCCCCAAGGGGGTGATTCAAAACCAGTCTTAATTGATCATGCTCATTCCATGACTCCTCTAACCCCCCAACCCCACCTCAGTAATTGCATGAGGCTAACACATTATCACAAACATTGAGTGGACATTTTATTTTATTTTATTTTATTTTATTTTTTGAGGGTCTTGGTCTGTCACCCAGGATGGAATGCAGTAGTTCAATCACAGCTCACTGCAGCCTCAACCTCCCTGGCTCAAGTGATCCTCCCACCTTTGCCTCCCCAGTAGCTGGGACTACAGGGACACACCACCATGCCCAGCTCATTTTTAAAATTTTTTGTAGAGATGGGGTTTCACTATGTTGCCTGGGCTGGCCTCAAACTCCTGGGCTCAAGCGATCCTCCTACCTCAGCCTTCCAAAGTGTTGGTATTGCAGGCATGAGCCACCATGTCCAGCTGGGACTTTTATTTAAATGGGATCATAATGTGGAGCTTTGGACAGGAAACATTGCTGATCTCTCAGGAGTTTATTATTTAATTGGTAGATGAAATGTGTACATGAAAAATAAGTAAAATATAAATCATTAATAATGCTAAATGTCAAATAAGGTTTATAAACCATAAGTTCCAGAGACATCCCAAGGAGAGACAAACTACTAATCCCTACTTTGTAGGCTCACTGTGAAAATGTGTCCTTGATGACGAAAATGATGATTTTTATCTCTAGAGATAAAATGAAATTTATAGGCTCCAAATTGCAGTGAGCAAGGAATTCTAGTTATGGAATAAATAGAGTCAGAAGTTTTTAGGAGACCTGAAGCCATGAATCACTACTATCTTTCAGAAAACCAAAGGGTGTCCATAGAGGCCCTTGTAGTTGACAAAAAAAGTGACCTGGCCAGTAAATACATAGCCATTTTCTCTATGATGTAAAGAAACCATTTTTCTTTTAGAATTTAATTTTCTATTTAAAGAAAATTTCTTTTAGAATTTAATTTTCCACTTAAAAAAAGACATACTCTTTAGAAAATTAGAAAAGGAAAATTGAAAGAAAAAAGACAATCATCTTTCATATTACCAGTCTTAGGGCAACCACTTGTTTTTAGCATGTCAATATTTATTTTTTTAGTTTATTGTATGTGTGTGTTGCTTTATTCTTCTTTTGAATGTATTTTGTGTAACCCATGTGTGTGTGTGTGTGTGTGTGTGTGTATATATATATATATATTTTTTTTTTTTTTTTTCTTGAGACAGAGTTTTGCTCTTGTTGCCTAGGCTGGAGTGCAATGGCGTGATCTCGGCTCACTGCAACCTCTGCCTCCTGGGTT